>JBBPLS010000483.1:0-12389 GCA_038089895.1 Boletellus ananas | reverse complement strand
GGAGGGAAGTGGTGAAGAAAGGGGGAAGGGAAAACATAGAGCTCTTTTTAATAGGGGGTCGAGAGGTACTACACTCTTTTTCTTCTTTGGCCAGTTGGGGAAAATTCCTTGGGTCAAGCTACTTTATATGCCTGAAGGAGTTTGTGAGAATCTGTCAGATTGCATTCCAGTTCCCAGGCATTTTTAGCAGATGAGTAACCCTTCCATTGGATCAAGTATTGCCTTTGTGCTACAGTATCTCGATGAGCAAGAATTTGATCTACCTCATACTGGTCTTCTCCATCAATGTGCTCAGGCAGTGGGTTAATATAATTAGGTCCATGTTCCATAGTTTCCTTATAGGAAGATAACAGGCTAGCATGGAATACAAGGTGTATCTGCCAGGTTGGAGGCAGTTTTAGTTTGAAGGTGATTGGGGATATGACTTGGGTGATTTCAAAAGGCCCTTCTCTTCAAGGAGTGAGTTTCTTGGAGGTATAATGTAGCTTCAGATTGCGATTGTCCAGCCATACCTTATCTCCTACTTTCCATGGTTGGTAAGATGATCAGACCCTTTCTGTCATGGCTTGTCATGCCACCTAATGGGCCTGCTGCACTTCTTCGCAAGCTTTATTGAGAATGGTTAGTTGTTGCTCAAGGGCAGGTAAAAAGATTTGTCCAATGGCTGGATATGCTCTCAGTTCATAACCCATCATTAGTGAGAAAGGGGTCTGTTTAGTCACTGAGTGGACTGTGGAATTATGTGCAAATTCTGCCATGGGAAGAAGATCAGGCCAGGCATGGGGTTGTCCCTGGCAGAAGATTCAGAGATATGTTTCCAGCTCTTGGTTGACTTGTTCAGTTTCCCCATCAGTTTGCAGGTGGTAAGTGGTGGAAAGAGCGAGATCGTATTGGAGGAGGTGAGAGAGCTCTCTGGCAAATGTGGAGGCAAATTGAGGGCCTCAGTCAGAGATGCATTTGTCATGTAGGCCAAAGTGTGGGAAGATGTGTTTGAAAAAGAGAGTTGTTACTCCAGCAGCATCAATGGATGAATGACATGGAAGGAAAATGACCCCCTTTGTAAGGCCATGGTTGACCACAACCAAGATGAAATCAAACTCCCTGGACAGGGGCAGGGCAGTGATGAGATCAACAGAAAGCTGTTGAAAGGGGTGGGTAGCAGCTGAGGGGATAGGGGTCAATGGCAGTATGGTTGGATGTGTAAGCACCTTGTTGGCCTGACAGACAGCACAACCAGCAAAGAACTGGCAGAGGAAAGTGAAAAGACCTGGCCACCAATAGTCGTGCTGAATCAAATGTAGTAGGCAGAAAAAGCCACCATGCTCACCAGCTGCAGACTCATAGAGGGTACAGATGAGAGGGAGGTGAGGAGGCTCAGGGATGTAAAGGCAGTCCTGGAAATAGAGCAATCCATCTGTGAAACACCAATCCTAGAAAGAGGCCTGAGGCAGCAGGGAGCAGCCCTGGTCTAATGCTGCAAGGGCATCGACCACCAGAGGATCAGACGGCATAGAGGATGTTATGTTTGGCACAGGTAGCGTCAAATGTAGACTCAAGTCTGGTCGGTGGTTCAGTGGATTCTAGGTATTTCTGCAAGGACAAGGATTGCTTAGCGGATCATTGCAAGGACCACACTAGGACTCTGGTCACTAAGGCGGGTTCAAGGTACTGGGGCCAGCCAAGGAGTGAGGCTCACTTGGTGGATCGGGGGGTCCGAGGTAAAGAGGCTAGATTGAGTAAGACTAGCTTAGGGAATACAAGCCTAAGTACTCAGGTTTATATATGTACAAGAAGTGCACACAGACCAAGCTGTGTTGATAATGTATTGTTACGATTCCTTTTTCTTCCTCTTCACATGCTTCACTTTCTCCCTTCACACTTTCATCCGATCGCATTGCACATCACATGGACGCTGTTCCCTTTGAGTCATCGTGTCTTACACACAGGACTTCTCTTCCATTCCACGATCTTCCATTTTCCCATTGACTCATCTTGATTACTCTTGCCTCGTCATCTTTTTCTCACTGACTCATTGCCTATGACTCCTTACCCCCAATATGTTATCTACACAGCTTGGTCTGTGCATTCATCTTGTACCTATAAAAACCCAAGTACTTAGGCCTGTATTCCCTAAGCTAGTCTTACTCAATCTAGCCTCATTTACTCAGAACCTCTCGATCCACCAAGCGAGCTTAGCTCCTTGGCTAGCCACAACATCCCACACCCACTAAAGACAATCCTTGCGGGATTCCCCTTGAACACATCAAACCACCAACTAGACTTTGAGTCTACGTTTGACACTACCCATGCTGAACATAACACATATTAGAGATAATGAGTCAAAGACGATGAGTCAATGGGAAGAAGATGATAAAGCATGGGTAATTGGGATGAGTCAATGGGAAGAGAGAAGACCATGAAATGGAAGAGAAGTCTCATGTATAAGACATGATGACTCAAGGGAAATAGCATCCAAGTGATGCGTGGTATGCTCAGGTGACAAGGTCAAGGGAAAAGTTAAGTGTGTGAAGATGAAGAAAAAGGAATTGTAACACTACCCCCTTTCTACTCCCATCAAAGAAACCTCCTGGTTTCAGCTGATCATGCCATCTCCTGGCAGATCTGTTCCTTGGTGGCAGGGAGGGCGATGGGGAGTTCTAAACCATTGTAGGAGAATGGCCCATGAGGGTTGAAACATTCCCAAGTCTCATGTGCATTGAGAAAAGTAAAAATGTCACCAAGGTCATGATAGGAGGCATTGAGGGGTAATCCATCAGTGCTGTGTTGTTGCGCGATGAGAAGGAGGTGAAGGGCAGGAAAGTCTGGATAGCCCAAGGGACATGTTTGATGGTTGATAGAGAAGCCCATGTATTCAAGGATAGTCTGGTGAGGATCTATGAGATCAAGGAAGGGTGGTGTTGGTTCAGGAGATGGGGACAGGGAGATCTGTTTGACAGTGGGATGAGAATCCAGGACATGCCCAGGGGAAAAGGCTTGTGACAAGGGGGCGTCAGTGGGGGTCCATAATTCGGGGGTAGAGAAGGAAGGGGAGTGAGGGTAAGGTGGTGGTGGAGGATGCTGGGTTGACTTGGATGTGAAACAATGTGATGGGTGGCGATAAGGGTGAGGACGAGGAGGTGGGGATGGGGTGCTCCATCGTGAGGAGTTGGGGGAGGAGTTGGGCAATGAGTCACGTGGTGGTCCCATACAATTGATGAGTGTGTGGCCAGGTGCTGTGATTGAGCATCCTGGACAAGTGTATCACTTGCAGTGGAGCTTGTTGTGGCTGAGGCGGTGACAATGTAGACAAGCCTGCCAATACCTGAGGTGAGAGTCTGAGAGGGGTTCGTCCTCTTGATCGGTGGCAGTCTCCTCAGAAGTCATGGGCAGATGGGCGTCGTTTATTGTGATGAAGGAGGGGAAAGTGGGAGAGTCATTTTCAAAGTCCTGGAGGACTGCATCGATCTATTGGACCACACTGCCTAAGCCTAGTTGGGTGAGGGCGGCAAGAAGGGGGTTGTGAAGGTGGAGATTGGAGCATTGTAAAAGTGTAAAGAGCGCACAAATGTCTGGGTTCATGGGGACGTATTCAGTAAGTCCAATGATAGTGTTGTACATGGCCATGTGGTAGGTACAAACATTGCAAAGGCAGTCAAGAGGGGAATTGGGGGCAATGACACAGTCAAGGGTGGTGATGAGGCGAGGGTCGAGGAGGGTGCTGTCAAGGAGGGCATCGGCAATGGGGGAGGGATTATAGACGAGTTCGCCATGCATGATGAAGGGAAGAGCTGAGGTGGGGATGTGGGAGGTGTCCATGGTGGTTGGTGGTCAAGAGGGGAATGATTAACGAGGGCATTACAGGGCTTTCTTATAGTCCTGGAGAATGTCCTTGGCATTAGTGAACTCCGCTTCAGGAAGCCACAAGTCTTCTTCCGTGGAGTAACCCTTCCACCAAACCAGGTATTGCCTGTGAGATGGGGCGCCTTTATACCAAAGAACCTTCTTGATCTTGTAATGTTCTTTGTTATCTATGAGATCCGGTGACAGAGAGGGGTAGTTCCGGCCATGGACGGGGTTCTCGAGATAAAGAGATAGAAGAGAAGCATGGAACATGTTGTGGATTTTCCACACTTGTGGGAGTCGGAGTCTATATGTGATTGGAGAGAGAACAGTGGTGATTGTGAAGGGTCCTTCTCGTTTAGCGGCAAACTTGGGATTAGGGAGGGAGCGTTTGAGATTTCGTCCCTCTAGCCAGACCTTGTCGCCAACCTTAAATGGCTTGAAGGTTTTCCAGTTCCTGGCTTTCATAGTCTGGCAAGCAAGTTTGTGGGTGGCGGGGGCTTCTTCTCATGCTGTGGAGAGGAGTTTGAGACAGGATTCCACAGCAGGGATAGAAGAGTCTGAAATGATCGTGGGGAAGGGGCGAGGTTCATATCCCATCATGAGATAGAATGGAGATTGATTCATGACAGAGTGAGGGCAGTGATTGTACATGAACTCAGTAAGGGTAATGTGTTCTGCCCAGGCCACGGGATTGGCTCCATAGAAGATGCGGAGGTAAGTCTCAATTTCTTGGTTTACTCGCTCGGTTTCTCCATCTGTTTGTGGGTGGTAGGCAGTGGAGAGGGCAAGTTTGTAGCCAAGGAGGTTTCCGAGTTCTTTTGTGAAGGCGGATGCAAATTGGGGTCCTCTGTCAGAGATGATCTTGTCATAGAGACCAAAATGTCAGAAGACTTTGTGGAAAAAGAGGGCTGTGATCCCTGATGCGTTGACAGTCTTCTTGGTGGGGCAGAGAATTACCCCCTTTGTAAGCCCATGGTCGACCACGACCAAGAGGGAATCAAAGCCGGAAGAGACAGGGAGGTCAGTGATGAGGTCGCAGGAGATTTGTTGGAAGGGGCGGATGGCGATGGAGCAGATGGGAGAAAGTGGAGGATGAGTGGGGTGAGTATTGGACTTGTGTTGCTGGCAGATGGCACAACCAGCCACGTATTGGCGGACAAAAGATGTGAGACTGGGCCACCAAAATTCGGAGGCGATGAGTTGGCAGGTTTTAAGAATGCCTGGGTGGCTGGCAGTGGGGTGATCATGGTGGCAGGCGACAACAGATCAGTGAAGAGCCTGGTCAGCAGGAATATACATGCAGTCCTGATAGGTAAAGATACTGGTGTCGTATTTCCAATTAGAGAGGCGTGAGCAGAATTTGGTGGGGAGTTCGCCAGGGAGAGCGTGGAGGGCATTGAGGACAAGGGGGTCAGAGGTAGACAATGTGGCAACTTTAGTAGTCAGTTCAGCATCAATCAGATTAACGAAAAGGGTAGGTGGAAGGAGGGTAATGTCCTCATTATCATTATCGAAGGTGGGGATATAGTCAAGTCGACGAGAGAGGACATCTGGGGCGGACAACTGACACCCAGGGACATGGAAGAACTGAATGTCAAATTCTGAGAGCTCTAGGAGCCAGCAGGCTTGGCGATGGTTCAGTTTGCAAGGTTGGTAGAAGTAAGTTAAATTTTTGTGATTGGTGAAGATCTGGACTAGGTGAGGAGTGCCGAGGAGATAGTGTCGCCAGGCATCTAGACCTCTCATAATGGCAAGTAATTCTTGGTCATAAATGTCATAATTTCGTTCAGCAGGGCCAAAAGTTTGAGAGAGGTAGGCACACGGCTGCCACTCGCTGTTGGTGTCTTGTTGGAGGAGAACTCCCCCTGATGTGTGTTTAGAGGCATCAATGGTGATGGTGAAAGAGGCGGAGAGGTTGGGGAGTTTGAGTGTGGGTTGTGAGGTAAATGCTTGCTTGAGACTATCAAATGCATCCTAGGGGTCCAGGACCAGGGATGGTTTTTCTTGGTTAGATCAAGGAGGGGTCAGGCGGCATGGGAGTAGTGAGGAATGAATCGCCTGTAGAAATTGGCAAAACCAAGGAAGGAGTGACTGTCCTTGACCTTCTGGGGGGTTGGCCAGTCAGCAATGCCCGCAATTTTCATGGGGTCCATGGTGAGGGAACTGGGTTTGACAATCATGCCAAGATATTCGATTTCATGGATGTCAAAAGAGCATTTTTCCAGTTTAAGGTAGAGGTCAAGTTCATCTATATGCTGGAGAACGCATTTGGTATGGGCTGTGTGGTCGCTGTTGTTGTTGGAGAAGATGAGGAGGTCATCCATATAGATGACAAGCAAACCTTCTGCTATCATGTCATGAAAGGAGTCACTCATGAAGTGTTGAAATGTGGGAGGGGAGTTGGTCATTCCAAAAAACATGACAGTTGGTTCGAAAAGTCCTCAATGAGTGATGAAAGCAGCTTTCCATTGGTCGCCCTCCTTGATGCGGATGTTATTGTATCCCCAGTGCACGTCAAACTTGGTAAAGACGGTAGCATCTTTGAGTTTGTCAATGAGATCAGAAATCAGGGGAAGAGGGTAGGCATCTTTGATGGTATGTTTGTTTAGATATCGATAATCCTGGCAGGGTCAGAGTCCGCCATCCTTCTTTTTAACAAAGAAGAAGGGAGAAGCCTGAGGGGATTTCAAGGGTCTAATTTTTCCAGACTTCAAATTTTCATCAATGAAGTCATTGGCGGCTTGTCGTTCAGCTGAGGAGAGAGGGTAAAGTTTTCCTATTTTGGGGATAAAGGAATCTTTGAGGTTGATTGTGTGGTTGTAAGGACAGGAGGGGGGTATGTGGTCGGTGGCTTCTTTGCTGAAGACTTTAGCAAATTCAGCATAGGTCGGGGGAAGTTCTTTCTTGGGTTTGGCCAGTTCTTGTTACATTTTCCTTTTTCCTCATCTTCCCACATTCTGTTCATCTTCTTTTCCTCACCCTAACACCTGAACACTTCACCTTAGCTTGAACTAATGTCACTCCAGCTATGTCCTTTTCCTTGAACACTTGTCCTTTTGACCCGTTCCACTCTGTGATCATTCCCTTCGACAACTTCACCTTTCACCCGATTACATCAAATTTTCCTTCCCATCACCAATGACTTCTCTTCCTCACTTCTGTAACCCTTGACTTCCTTCACAATTCACCCAGTCACATCACACCCTTCCACCATGCTTCTCTTCTGTGACTGTACTTTTCACATTGTTCCCTTTCACCCAGTCACATAGAACCTCCTTCTATTTCACAGAACTCTTCCATTTTCCCATTGACTCATTCTGATTACTCTTGTTATGATTCCTTTTTCTTCCTCTTCACACACTTCACTTTCTCCCTTCACACTTTCATCTGGTCACATCGCGCATCACATGGACGCTATTTCCTTTGAGTCATTGTGTCTTACACACGGGACTTCTCTTCCATTCCACGATCTTCCATTTTCCCATTGACTTATCTTGATTACTCTTGCCTTGTCATCCTTTTTCTCACTGACTCATCACCTATGACTCCTTATCTCTGATATGCTATCAACACAGCTTGGTCTGTGCACCCTTCTTGTACCTATATAAACCCGAGTACTTAGGCCTGTATTCCCTAAGCTAGTCTTACTTGAATCTAGCCTCATTACCTCGGACCCCCTTGATCCACCAAGCGAGCTTCACTCCTTGGAAGATATCATTGAACCTGCAAGCAACCTTACTCCCTTGTGGCCAACCCAGAACCCCAGACCCGCCTAGCGACATCGTCCTAGTGTGGTTACCATCAAATCCACTAAAGTGACCTTCGTCCTTGCGGCTAACCTTGTACCCGCTTAGCGACCACCATATCCTAACGCGGCTTACCCTGAACCCATTGAGCGACTTAGTCCTCACAGGTCTTACACCAAACCACTGAACCCTTGAGAGGCTCTCGAGTCTACACTTGTCGCTAACCAGTGCCAAGCGTAACAGTTCTGCTTGCATGGCCAATTCTATGGATAGTGTAAGCTTTCGAACGTATTCAATAAGCGATGGGTTGGCAATCTGGGATCCATATTGTTGGACCCTATTGAGATGATAGAGTCCTAGTCCTCGGATGATGTAATCGTCCACGTCCTCCGTCTTGTTGTATTTTCAAAAACCAGAGAGTTGGGTGTTATCGAGGGTAGTCTCTTTTCTTGGGTTGACTGGTAAAGGGATGGAGGATGGGGAGTGAGCAGTTTGCTTGGTAAAGATGGTGCAAGCATTCCAATGGACTTTCATAAGAAGAGTAGATTTGTCTTGGTGCATTGGAATTAGGACTCGCCCGGCTTGCCAATCGATAGTGGGGTTAGTGGCCTTTAACCACAGATAGCCGAGGATGGCATTTTCTCGTCCTCTGTTGAAGACATAAAAGGTGATTCATTGAGTAATGCCCCCAATCTGAGTGTAGAGTACTGCTTCGTACTTGTAGGTGGTGTTGGTGGACATATCAGTGTTTCGGATGGAAATGGGTGCTCTAGGGGGGTGATTGGGATGTCATTTCATTTGACAAAATCCTAGTTGATACAATTGATCTGGGCTCCCAAATCGAGGATGGCAGTGGTTTCAACGGTTTTCATAGTGAGGGGGGAGACGATGAATTTCAGCACGAGGTACAGGGAGCTTCATTTGGTCTTAGGTACACTATGTATGGTAGTGGAGGGGGCCGATGTCGAGGCGGGTCTCTATTCTAAAAATCCTGGGAAAATGCTTCGTGCCCCAATTTCTGAATGGTAGCATCATGTTCTTCTTCCACTTCCTCCATAGTGGTGGAACTTTTGTCTACTGCTACCTTTTTGGCACAGAAGGGGTTGTTGGTTCGGGTGGGGGTGTCATTGGTCTTGGGACATTCCTGAGCCATACACTCTTTTTGACGGCATTAGAAGCAGTGCCCTTCTTTCCTGAACAGTTCCCATTCTTCAGGGGTGAGTTTTGTGAGGCAATCTACCTCCATGGCGTTAGGGTCGCGGGCAGGGGTGTTCTTGGTATTTGTGGGCTGGAAAACAGCCTGTGTGTAGGTAGAATGTTGTTTTGCTACTGCAGCAGTGAAACATTTCTGGGATAGGAACTGGTCGATGTGTGTGTACCAGTCATTGGGGATGGTGGGAATCTTTTCTAGACCATAGATGCGGTCTGAGAGCCAGACCAGAATTCCGGCTCACAAATAGTGGATAATGGTGGCTGCATTGGTGGTGGAGTCAAGGTTGGCTTCAATGACTTTCATCTTAAACTCCGCAAGATATTTGGGGAGGTAGTCGTCTGAGTGGACATGGGTGTTGGTGAGCCAAGTGGTAGCCTCAGCTTTGGTGTTATTGTTTTTAAATGTGGCATTGAAATCAGTGATGAAGTCCTTCATAGTACTGAAGGAGTTGTTGTCAAGGGCTTTCTTAATGTGAACCTGAGCCTAGCTCTTGGCTGTCCCTTCTTTCATGAAGGAGAGGGTGAAGCCTATCCACTTTTCATCAGTGTCATAGATGGTGCGGTTAATAAGCACATAAGTACGGACGATGTTGAGCCAGTGTTCGGTGGTGGCAGTAGAGCCATTAAAGTCCTTGGGAGGGCTGAGGTGGAGTTCAGTGGATTTCGATGAAGACATTCTGGGGAAGGATGATGGAGGAATCAGAGGTAGAGGTGTGGGGGGTCAGGATGTGACAGGGGTGGGAGTGTTCAAGGGTTCAGGGGGTAGGGGTACAAAGGTAATCAGGGGATGTGGTTCGTTGACTATGTGGTATGCTAGTTCAAGGGTTTCGTCTCATTCCTCCTGGGTGGGGAGAAAGAGGTCTGAGGTGCTGGGATTCTGTGGGGTGGTTTCTGAGCTGGAGTCTGAGTCTGAGGCGGGTTCATTGATGGAATGCCACCAGTTGGGGGTGTCGGGTTCGTGGGAAATGTTGGTTTTGTGGGGGAGGTGCTACTCAATGGTAGGCCAAGAGAGAAGCTAGTCTTTTGTTATGTTTGGCGTGGGTAGCGTCAAATGTAGACTCAAGTCTGGTCAGTGGTTCAGTAGGTTCTAGGTATTTCCACAAGGACAATTTATACATGCCATGTACTTGTACTCACCTCAGTTAGTTCTGTGCAATCCACGTGTAGATTCTTCCTGTCCATGAGTCCTCACAAGGATAGTGAGAACCCCAACTTGAGACTAGTCTCACACCACTATTTGAGTGTGCGCTCGACAGTTAGTTTCTGCACGTACGCATAACAAAAGAACTAACTGGTCCCTCTGCCCCTGCTATTCAGCAGAAGGGTGAGAACCTATCAAACTATGGCTTACTGAGCACCAGAATCCAGCAACGAAGAACATCCTTTCCACAAAAACGAGCCTCATTATATTGAACATCAACCAACCCCTTCCCCTCCATCCACTAACAGATGAGTCTCTGGGCGACCACCACCAAACCCTTTGTTTGGCCAGAGAAGAAGACGACCTTCTGTTACCCCAGAACATATCCAAGCATCTCCAGGACAACTCGCCCCACCTGTACTAACTCAAGAACAGGACTATGGGTACTCAGACGTGTTTACGGATCCTTCTACCCCTGTACTACCCATTGAACCCCCTCAGATCCACGTCACCCCCAATCCAGACATTCCAATGCCTCCTACAACTCCTCAGAATGACCCTACTAAGGAACATAAGGCCGAACAGCGTGCAGGCCTTCCTGCCGACTTCTCTGGAGAAGCATTGGATGCCTCGAGGTGGCTTGTTATGCAGGGTGTACCTCAAGTGGTTGAGACTAAGTTCTAATGGGCAGGACACTCACAAAGAGGTACTACTCAGCCCAAAGGTCAAAGGACTATACATTCCTGAGAATGGACTAGAGACAAGAGGGCCCAAAGGCGACAAAGGACTAGGATGCTTGAGGAGGCCTGAGGGACTAGGGTGGACTCAAGAGTATGCATATATTGTGCAAATTGAGAATGAGGTACAAAAGGAAGAACTAAGGTTTATATACTTGAAGAAAGGGTGCACAGACCAAGCAGTGCGAAGGGGACGTGTAAGTGTGGAACATCATAGAATGTGAAAGAAATCAGAAGAAAGGTAAACAATGATGACAATCATTGCTGCAGAAGACTAAGCAGAAATGACAAAGATAAAGAGAAGAGCTAAAGTGGTAGGACACTCACACGGGAGCTGCTCATGATGATAAAGAAGTGATCGTAAGTGTAGAAGAACATGCCAAAGACGGGGGAATGGCAAGGGCAAAGGAGAGAAAGAAGGAAGATACCACGGTAGATCAAGGAAATTGTAACATGGCTCGCCTCAATGGAGGCCTACTTCACCATGAACAGCCACATCTATGATGATGATGTCTCGAGGATTCTCACCACCTTGAACAAAATGAACAAAGGAAGGGGAGGAGTATTCGCAGAAAGTTGGTACCTGAAAGCCCCAATCTCTACCTGGGCATTGTTCACCGATGATTTCAACAACACCTTCATCCCTGTTGGAGAAAAGGAAAGAGCTTGCAATGACCTATATGAAATGAAACAGTCGGACTTCCCAGAACTGACTGAGAGTCGATTACCTGCACATCTAAAAAGAGGAAATTTTGATGCCTATACTGCTACTTTTCGACTAAAAGTAGGAAAAAGTGGCCTGATCGCAGCCCACGATGAGATCCTGATCGATGTCCTATGGAGAGGAGTTGATTCTAAGCTAGCTGACATGATGACTACATTGGACCCTCAGCCAACGAACTGGGAGAAATGGCTGAGTGCAGCACAGAGGTTTAATGAAACCTACTTTGATTAAGAGGGATTCAAGACCTGAAGAGATTCCTTCCCCTCACCTATGGTGGATCATCGTGACCTTCTCGGGATCCCAATACTATGGACATTGATGCTATCCAACTCACTCCTGTGGAACGAGCTGAACATACAGTATGAAGAACAACAAATGTTTTGTTTGTCATAGAATTGGGTGTTGATCTACAAACCATAAAGGAGATTCCAAAGCTCGCTGTTTCCCTCAGAAACAGCGAGTTAATGTGGTGGAGATAAATCAAACCGATGCTCTGGGAGAATTCATCCAGAACACAGATCTTCCAAGGGATGAACTGCTTCACATTTTGAAGTTATGCGCACTAGAACCGACGGAACAAGTCTGTGTAGTACAAACTGCCAATGGTCAGGGTTTTTAAAGAGGAGGGAAGTAGCAATGTCTTCTCCTCCTCATACTGTCGCTCCTGTACTCGTATCAGGTATCCACTCTAGAGCAATCAAACTCCCCATTCACCTGAACGAACCAGAAGCCACCCAAACCATTGCAACCACTGCGCTGATAGATAGTGGTGCCATGGGGTGTTTTGTTAACAAGCATCTCGCACGTGCAAATCAATGGCAAATGATTCACCTGCATACTCTGATCCAAGCACATAATGTACAGTGACTCACAAAATTGTCCCAATGTTTTGCACTTTTTGATTGTTCATTGAATAACTCTGGGGGACAAACACATATAAACAAAGTGTTGGTGTATCAATGGAAGCATGTACTAAGGGCTAAGCG
>JBBPLS010000482.1:0-16391 GCA_038089895.1 Boletellus ananas | reverse complement strand
GACGTATGCCCATGATGGCGGTGACGAGACGCCCGGCGCACGTGTCCATGTCCATGGCGCGCTGTCGGCGGCACGCATGCATTGAGCTCATCGACAGGAGAGAAAGCAAGAGGACGCCTACGTTCTTTGCGCGTCGACGGACGACGGCCTGTGCGTGAATGCGCACGTGGCGCATGGACCTCGAGCTCCCGCTTCCTGCGCCACCGCCGCCCCTCTGAACTGTCCCCCTCTCCTTCCCCGTCCGAAGACGACCTGCAAGAGGAGGCACCGTGGTCCTCGGGGGAGGACGTGGATGAGGACGAGGACGGGGTGAGGCGAGGTACGTCGTCCGACCCACTCTCGCGTTCCCCCTTGCGTTTCTCCGCCCGCTCGCGGGGTTCTTCGCCCGCACCGTCGGACCTCCGGTGGTGCTGCGGTGAAGGTGGCGGTGTTGTCCCACATGTCTCCCCGAACAGGGTCTCCGATATCCGGTGCCGGCGCGTCAACAGCCACACCATCATGCGCTGCGACACGAGCTTGACGGACCTGCCCAGGAGCCGATGTCCAAATATGCGCGCCACGTTGGAAAGGTCTAAGGTCGATGATGTCCTTCTAGATCCTCATGCTGTGGTGGTTCGACTCGACTCTCTCCCTTTGCTCCTCGCTCCGCTTCTCTTTCTATGGTTCTCACGCCTTCGGCTCTCTCCGTCTCTGTCTCTCGCGCACTGACTTCTCTCTCTGTACTGCCACTGCACTGCCACATATGCCACCCAAAACTTGTGACACTCCTGCGTCAGCCACAAAACTTGATATGTTTGGGGTTATTGCTTCATGTCTCTTTTGTGTGCTGGGTTGTGTTGAGTTGATTGGTGTTGTTGTTGTTGTCTTTGTGGTTGGGGTTGTGTGAGGTTTTGTTTGAGGTATGTTGTTCAAGTTCGCTGAGTAGGGATTTGGATCTAGGTATGAACTGTCATAAGTGGTGTGCATGAAAGAGACCAGGCATGGGAAAACCCTCTAGTGTGGTGAGTCAGTAGGAGTTGCCAACACAATTAGCAATGTGTCAAGGCGCAGACCATTGTAGGGCTAGTTTGTGTGCAGTGGATAGTGTGTGGTCATGGGAGCTATTGTAGACTTGTACTAGTTGTCTGGGGGTGAATGTAACTTCTCCAGTTGAGGATGAGTGTATGCATTTGTCAAATGCAGCTTTACATTGTATGGCGTGAAGGATGGCCCAGTCTGTTGTGTCAAGGCATTGCTGTTCTACATAGGTGAAGTGGATGTCAGTTTGTGAGGGGCAGAGTTCAGACATAGCTATGGGGGTGGGTGTTTGGGATGTGTTCACTACAATTCCTAGTAAGAGTTCTTTGGGTAAGAAATGGAGTATGGGGATGATGCATTCATTGAGTTGTCATATGGCAGTGTCAAAGTGGTCAGGCCATAGGTGGTCAGTATTATGGGTTTCTTGGGGTGTTGTTGTGTTGTCATTTATGCCTGGGCTGCAGAGGTGGTGTAGGCATCCTAGAAGTAACCCATTAGTGTTTTCTACCAGGCCATTGACCCAGGGGGCTTAGGCAGCAACGATGTGGTGGGTGGTGTTATTAGTCTCACACCATGCATGGATGTCACTGTTGTTGAAGTGCAATCCCCCATCAGTCATGAGAGAAGGGCATTGATGGTGTATTTTGCAGTTCCATGGTGTTTGAGCTTGTACCCCCAGATGTATTGTGAGAATGTATCCATGATGAGGAGTATGGTGTGGTAGCTGCCTTTCCCTTTGGGGAGGGATAGGTAGTCGGCAACTAGGAGCTTGAATGGGTGGCAGCATGTTATGGGGTACATAAGTGCATGGATGTGGGTAGGGCCAAACTGTTTGCATTGTGGACACTGTTGCAATGCTTTGAGGATTGATTGGTCAAGTCCAGGACTCCAGATAGTGTCCATGAGTCTGAGTTTGATAAGGTCATGACCCCAGTGGCTGTTGGTTTCATGTTCATGTTGGGCTAGTTCAATGGCTTCATTTCTGGGGATATATTTGACATGGGGGATACCTTGGAGAGAACGGCCAGAGGTGATTTTCCATAGGTGGCCATCATTGATCATGTAGTTGGTGGCACAGTGTTTCGCACGTTTGCAGTTTTGTTCAGATGTGTTTAGTGCGATATCATATATGGCATGTATAACACCTAGAAGGAGGGGTTCATCAGCAAAATGGATGCAGAGAGCGGAAAAGGTAGAATCTGGTGTTATGGTGAAGAGATCATTGATGATACCCTGGGATGATTCCCAGTCTTCACTGACAGACCATGCACTCCCATTGTTGGAGGTGGGGGGTTGGCCTATGTGTTTGTGACTTAGGGCATCTGCTGCTGTGTTAGTGGAACCTGCTTGGTGTCTAACAGTAGTTATTTGATATGATGTAATGCCATCATGCCAACAAGCATGCACTGTGGATAGGTCATCACTGCAAAGGGTGTTACATAGGGCGACACAGTCAGTTTTGATTTCAACAGGGAAGCCCTAGACAAGGTTGCTGAAGTGGTCAAATGTGAATTTGAGCGCTGCGAATGAAAAGTATGTATGGCTTGTATTGTTCTTTGGTGGGGGATGTATGTTTGGAGGCAAAGCCTATGGGGTGTGTGGTGGTGCATGTTTCACCTGTGAGGAGGGTGGTTGTGTGGTATTAGGACAGAACAGCACCAAAGCCTGACTGGCATCCATCTGTTGTAATGATGAATGGAGTTCCATCAAAGCAGAGGGCACAGAGGACTGGTTCTGAGGTGAGGATTTGCTTGAGTTGTGAGAAGGCTTTTGTATGTCAGTTGGTCCAGTAGGGTTGTAGGGTGCAGTCTTGGAGGAGCTGTCAGTATTTGCATTTTCCTATGTCTGCTGAGGTGTGAGGGAGGTCTAGGTTGTGTTGTAGATTGGTGAGGGGAGCAGCAATGTGGGCATAGTCTTTGATGAGGGGTCTAAAGTAGCCGGTTAGGCCTAGGAACTTTAACAGTTCTTGTAGGTTTGCTGGTATGGGCCAGTTGGCAATGGCTTCTAATTTGGTGAGATCAGGTTTGATTCCATCTTTGCCTATGTGGGCTCTATCATACACGGCCTCTTCCATGAAGAATTGGGTTTTGGAGGGTGAGAGTGATAGTCCTTTGTCATGACAACATGTGAAGAATTGATGTAGGCATTGTAGGAGGTCATGGAAGTCATTGCCTGCTAGGCCATTGTTGTCAACGAAGGTTTTGAGGCTGATGTCAGTGGCAATGTCTTTCAGAGCGCTTGCTGTCATTTCAGTGAAGTAGGAGGGGGTGCCTATAGTGCCCATAGGCATTCGACAGTAGCAGTGATATCCTTGGCCTTCAGTATAGATACATAAGTATGGTTGGTTATCATCTTCTACTTCAATGGCATAGAACCTGGAGGTGAAGTCGATGACACAGACGTAGTTGTGGCCAGCGAGTCATTGTTGTTTGGCATGGATGTCTCCCTGGCACATTGATGCTGTGGTGGATACACAGTTGATGGAGTTGAAATTTTGGATGATGTGCCATTTGTATTTGGAAGAGGCAGTGTCAGTATGCTGTTCATGAGGGGGAGGGTGAGGTGGCATGTTAGGATTGGGTGTTTTGCCTAGTTGGATGCATTCATCTTCAACTAGCCATTTGATCTCATCTAGGGATAGCCCTGGTGCACCATGTGTGCACTATACAATGACTGTTGGGTGGGTTGCTTTGACTTCATCTGGTTGGATTTCACATAGTACTCCTGCAGTGACAAAGTCATCTAGTACTGGGTAGTACCATTCTTTTTGGGCTTGTGTGAGAGGGTGTTGGTGAACTTTGGTTGGGTAGGTTTGCTCTTTGGGGATGTTTAAGCAAAATTTGAGGAAGTCAACTGGTTTGACTTCCTTGACAGAGAGAGCAAAGACATTAGCAAATTCAGCGATGAGGTGGCACACTTCCTTTAGGTCTTTATCTGGGAGGGGGCCAATGGTGATGGTGTTGAGAATCTTTTCAACTTGAGGTGGGTAGAATAGGCCTTTGTCAGTGAGTCATGTGAATAGGGTGTAGTCAACTGAAGTGAGTAGTATGTTGGTATGATTGTCATCATTATTGGGTATATTTGACAGTTGTTCAAGGTCTAGGATGGTTGGAGTTTCATCTTTGAGGTCCATTGTGTGCACAGAAGATGGGTCAGTGTGGTTTATGTCAATATGGGGTGTGGTGGGGATTCTAGATGGGGAGGTGGTTAGCATGACTGCTGTGGGACAGGGAAGTATTGTAGGGGGTGCATGGATGTGCATGGAGTTATGTATGAGGGTGCTGGTGTTGTCTTTGCATATGGTGATGGTATTGGCTTGGTAGTTGTGTATGGCATGGAATTGTTTGAGGAGAGGTTTGCCAAGTAGCATACACCAGGCACCACCACTTGGGAAGACTTCAAAGGTGACTGTGTTGCATATGGAGCCCTGTTTGAGGGTGCTAGACCATACACCTAGTGATGCTGTGAGGGATCTGTTAGCCATGTGTAGATATTGTGATGATGGACTCAATGGGGTTAGTCAGTGGGTGATATGTTGGTATGTGTTGATGTTGAGGGCATTGATCATGGACCCACTGTCAACAGTGGCTAGGAAGCGTACACATTCACCATTTGGGCCATGTAGTTTTATGAGTGTGAGGAATGGTTTGCTAGATGAAGATGTGATTGGGTGGTCTATCAGATGCAAGGAGTACAGGTCAGCAATGGGAGTATTGGGGCAAGGTATGTTACATGATGGTTGTATCAATGACAGTACTGGTGGTGTAAGGGTTGGTGTATTATGCCCATCGCATGTGGGGGTCACTGGTATGGTGCTATCAACATGTGGGGTTATGTTACAGGTCTTAGTGTTGTTGGTGGTCATGTGTGGACTATTTGGTGGGACCATTGTCAGTCTGTCTAAGATGATGGTCCTAGAATGTTTTCCTGGTCCTATTGGACACTAGTGTTGTGGTTATTGTGGTTCTATGGGTGGGTTGTGGTAGGTTCTGGAGGGGCAGTCCAGTAGGTGGGTAGGTAGGGATTGTAGGGTCCAGGTATTGGTTGGGTGTTATGTGTCCATGGTTGGACGTACTGGATGCTGAGTGCAGTTGTATTGTTTGGTGGAGGGGGGTATGTTCTTTGTAGCATGTCTGCAATGATGTAATGCCAGTGTATCTCATGTGGGCATAGTGGTTCTGAGGCTAGGCATGTGTTGCTTCTATGGGGGGGTTTGGTGATAAGGCTGCAGCTAAAGCATTCCCCAGATCCTGCTGGTGTGGTACTGGGTTTGAGTGGGTATGGATGCTCTAGGTTGGGAAATGTCTGCCTGTGTGTGTTGTGCCAGGTGTTGATATCTGTTGTATATTGTTGTCAGCTGTCTGTAGTGTTGGGGTGCTGTGGTAAGGTATTGATACATTCTAGGAGTTGGGCATGGGTTGGAGGTGTGTATGGGCCATAGGGTCCTGGAGTAAATCTAGAGTTGTTTCCAGGGTAGCATCTCAGTGGTGGTTGGGTTGGTATTGTTGGAGGCACATTGCCCATGGGCTGCTGAAAATGAGGTGTGGGTAGTGCTGGGGGCATGAGTGGTGTGCATGGTGTGCATGCTTGTTGTAGGGTTAGTTGCACTAGCTGATGTTGGAGGGATGTGATGGCCTGGTCTCTGGTAGTGGCCTTGTCTTGTCTGTGCTATGCTGTCTGGATTTTGTTGATGGAGACCACACGGACTGCTTGTTCAAAGTCTTGCCAGGAGTTGTAGTCGCTGTTGAGGAAATCATGTAGTAGGGTGGGGATGCTATTGATGACAAACCCGATGAGAGAGCTGTCTTTGTCACCTGATGAAAAATGGCCATTTTTGTTATGGTTGCTGCCCATGTGTTGTGTGCAAAGTTACCTCCTATGCCTGTGGTGGTTGGTCACCATTAACCAATGTCTGAGTCCAGTAGAGCAAAGTTCTGGAGGCATTCTTTCAATTGGGCTCATGGGAGGGGGTTGCTTTTTTGTATGGGCTAGTGTTCATAGAAGGCACTTTCGAGATCAGTGAGGGTGGCAATGTTGGTTGGAGCAAGGTGGTGGAACCAGTCATGGGCAACTCCTCCTGGGTAGAGCTGTAGTCCAAACCTCTCAATCCATTGCATATCCGTCCATATGGTGGGGAGGGTTAGGGTGAAGTTGGTGAGCCATACCACAGGTTCATCAGTATCAGCACCATTGCCACAGAAGAGGGGAAGAGGGGTTAACATTGTTGTTAGAGGGCTTGAGAGGTGGTATTGTAGGTGAGTGGGTGGTGGGAGTGCTGGTAGTGTGTATGTGTGTACTGCAGGTGTGTCAAGTGTGAGTGATTTGGTTGGAGATGGAGGGGAGGCATAGCCAAGGGTGTTGGCTGTGGTTTTAAGGACAGGGAGGTGTGCTGGGGTGAAGGTGGTGGGTCTTAGGTGACCATGAGGTGAAGGCATGGCCATTGCATTGCTACTAGATCATCAGGTACAGAATTTTGCACAAGGGTGTTGTGGGAGGTCATCTATGGGGTCGGGGTTGATTCCATCAGAGTCTATGTGGGAGATAGTGGATGGTGTTGAATTGTTGCTACTGGAGGCAGAGGTTGGTTCTTGACAACGGTGGTCTGCTTGTCAGAGACTTTTAATGGTGCAAAAGATGGTGGTGTCCATTGTGTGTGGGGAGTGTTGTGGAACCTGCTCTCATCACCAGATGGAAAGGTCTAAGGTCAATGATGTCCTTCTAGATCCTCATGCTGTGGTGGTTCGACTCAACTCTCTCCCTTTGCTCCTTGCTCCACTTCTCTTTCTATGGTTCTCACACCTTCGGCTCTCTCCATCTCTGTCTCTCGCGCACTGACTTCTCTCTCCGTACTGCCACTGCACTGCCACAACGTCCTCGAGCTGCAACCCGTTCTCGGGACAGAGGGGTAGCTGGGTGAAGAACGCACAGAGGTATACGAGGAGAGAAAGATTCGCCGAGGGAAGAAATCGGAGGAGGATCTGCGCGATGGCGAGCTGGTCTCATTTCTGGCATGCTTGAAGATATTGTCCCTAAGTGGCTCGCTAGCAATCTCTTCGTTATCAAGGTACAAAGTCCACTTTTTGGCCTGCGTGTCCTGTATGAAGGTTGCTACGAAACCTTTACCACTTGGACAGTCCTGATTCCCTCCTAGCTTAACGGAACCAGTGTTTCCAAGCAAAGCGGAGAAGGGCTGGTCCTGCAATACTATGAACGGAGTTAAGCTATATCGGTTTCGCAAGTAAAGGAATGGGGAAGGAATGGTGGACGTTGAAGACTTCTGTGCCACAGCTTGGATACTGAACGAATTCCTGCTATTCAAACTTGACGGATCGATTATCATCGACACCCAATTACTATATGTGCGTCCAACGGGGTAAGTGCAATCCAGTAAGATCACCAAAGGTGCCACATACAAGGAACCATCGGAAGATGCGGCATCCAATAAGAACGTAAGATTTGGACCACGAGTTGATACAGCCCAGGTTAACTTGCCGTCGCCATCAACTGTGCCAACGAAGACAGAGGGGCTCTTGAGCGTCGAAAAAACCTTTGCTTCCCCACCAGGAGGCCCGAGCTTGAGATCAAGTTTACCTATATCCTCCGCATAGATCAAATGTGCGGGGTTGTCAGAGCTTTTGATGTAATCAGGATATTTCCGAAGGAGTGCGAGGTACTGAACGACAGCAAGATTAGGATTCACGTTATCAGCAGTCAAGGGAGTCATGACAGATAGCGGGATCTTTCTCTGAAGTCGGATAGCGCTGGAGATGTCCTCGATACCACTCAAGTGGAACGAGCTTGGTGCGGCCGCATTGGGGGGAGGGGATGGGGCAGGGGGCTGTAGAGATTCCCTGGCTTTCTGGACATCAGAGACGAAGTACTGGAACCACAACAGCTCTTTTTCAAATGTGGCAAGGCTCGGTCGGTACTGCTTCGATATCTTGTCGTCTTTGGGCAAATCAGGGTTAAGATGCTTCTCATACAGCTCCATAGCCGCTTTGAGAACCCTGTCGCCTGTGATGTCGGAATCTTTCACGGTGTCTTCTCCCCCTCCTTGGCCAGGGGGAGACCCACCACTTACAACGCCGGGCGAACGGGCGGCCGTACTCGAAAAAACGGTACCAGGGGGAGGCTTCTTTCCTCTCTGATAGTCCTGTAGGAACTTGCCGAGCGCATGGCGCAGCTTGTTATGCTCCTTGGTGAACCCAGCAGCGACAACCCGGGTCGTCCGAGCCAGCTCAGGAACGTACTCCTCCACTGTCTTGGCGCCACCCTGCAGAACCGAGAAACGGCTGGAGAGGTCATCAAGCATGGAGAATGCCTTCAGGACATCGCTGACGAAATCTGAATCAAGCATAAAGATAAGGCCTCCTTTATACAGCTCCGAAGGAATGGGCTGAAGAGTAGCCGAGATCGAGACACCCCCACCATCGCTGATAAGCGAGGCCGCTTGTGGGAATGTGTCCAGGACGTCCTTGGGGTTGATGGGAACCTTTTCCAAAGCGACGTCGCCATGGATCTGCGACAAGAGGATCAGGGTATGCGGTCAATGTAGACGGATGTACCTACGACGAGGTCGAACTTGTCATCCAGATGTTTAAATGGATCCCTGGCCTGGCATCCGCCTCGCCGTCAAGACAGATAGCACCCTTCAATTTGTCAAACTCCAACCGTAACTTGCCCTCAATCTTCTGTTCCCTCGACAATTCAGACTTTCGCGCAACAAGATTGGCAATGAAGTTGCCACCATAGACGATGGAAGAGACAAAGTGAGTAGCCAGCTTCGTGTTGATGTAGTCCGATTGCGCAGTCGGGAGAATGTTATGACCCAGGTCATCTTCCGCGAAGAGGACGCGCTTCCCGTGGAGGCGCATCTTGAGAGTGAGAGCATACGCATATTCGTTGGTGTTGGCTTCCTCGTCGTTGAGGTACGTGGCCGAGCCAGAGACCTTAATGAGTCCGCCTGCAAAGTCGAGAGAGAGATTTGCATTGATATCGAGCAGGGTCGCCTTGTCCTCGTGGGTCGTGGAGAGACTGACTGAGAGATCGGTGTTCCTGATGTTCGTCACGACCTCCTGGACCTTGCGCTCAGGGTAGAGTTGGACCCCAAGGAACTTACTCGAGCGTTGGTCGTAGAGCTCGCCCAGATGGACGGCATTACCAAGGGTGGGGGTCTCGAAGACGGCAGGGGGTGCTGAAGATGGGGTCGAACCGTGGAAGCCAGTGCCTGCTGGAGATAGGGTCATGCTAGGAGGTGCTGGAGATGGGAGCGTGCCAGAATGTGCTGGTCCTGTCTGCGTCGCGAGATATGAATGCGCGTGCGCTGATCGAGGCCGGTCTGGGAGTCCCTGCTCCTCATGTTCTGCACATGACCCTTATCGTCAGCGATGTCGTGCTTCTTCACGAACCAGAACGCGTCTCGACACGAGGAGGACGTGTTTGCGCCGATCTGTGCGTTGCTGACGCGGGATGTCGATGATTCGGGAGGTCTGAATTCCCAAAAAAAAGTCACGGAATTGAACTTTTGCTCGAATTCCCAGTTGATAGGGTGCACGTGACTGGTCCGATGGCCGTTGAGTCGACACGAGGCCAAACTTTGGTAGCAAGCCCAGCGACGTCGGATTCCGTCACTCCGTCTGCGTGCCAACGATCATGTCAGGGCAGAGGGAAGACTTGGATCTGGTCTCATCCAATTCAAAGCTAGTGTCCCACCGTCCATGTCCGCACTGGCATCTGAGGCGCGCTCTGCTGGCTGGTATCAGTTCGCCCAGGTCAAGCACCTCGTCCCAGAAGAACAACTGCTCTACCGCTCCTCTGCACCCAACTACAAGTAGCTCCCCAGCGGCGACAGCGATTCCACCCAGAGACTCACCAAGCAGTCCGTCGACTTTCTCACCAAGCACAAGATCGACAGCATCATCAGCTTCAATCAGTACGAGTACAGACGCGACGAGCGCGCTAGACTGCAAGACGCCAAGATTGCCTATTTTCACCTCGGCGTCGTCGATTTCACAGCGCCCTCTGTCGAGCAGCTCCGGCGGGCCATCAGCTTTTTCAGGGGTAAAAAGGCAACCCTCGTGCATTGCGGGTACGGCCACGGCAGAACCGGAACTGGTGTCACCGCACTCCAGATCGGGTTCGAGGACGGCCAGACCTGGGAGCCATACGCCCACGCGTGGCGGGCAAACCACGTCGAGACCTTGGACCAAATCTCTGTTCTCGCCGAACTGAGAGGCACCCTCGTTCGGTGCGTGTCCTCGTGTCCTCTCTCGGCTTCCTTTTCCCATGCAACATCCAGAGGCAAAGTGTGGGTATCCCCAATATCAGCCCCACTGACAAGAAACGATTCACGATCGTCAACTTGGGAACCGGTTACTACCTCTCCGTCTCGGGTGAGGCAGGCATCGTCGCTCTGTCCCCAGAGACCGTAGAAACGAGCGATGGCCCGGTGGGACGAAAGGCAAGTCAGGCAGACGGCATCGACCTGCGCGGCTAACAGACATTCGATGGCAGTTCCACTGGGACGTCGCTGTTGTCACAGGCAAAACCGCCGGCACCAGCCACCTTACCCTCCAGAACCGCACCACCGCTCAGCATTTCGCGATCGTCTCGCCCGGTGCATCTCTGCCCGTGTTGAGTAACGGGCCTGCGAAGGACGGAAACAATCTGTTCACCATCGCCGAAGTCCACGGGCCCGACCGTGGCCTGTACATGTGCGACGATCCTAATCGCATGCGCCCGTTGCTGATCCATCGACCTCCCTTGTAGTATCTCCCCTAAACAGAATGCAAATCTGGCGATAGCCATCGATAAACCCAAGGTAGTACGTATCCCAGAACCATCGCCAAACGCTTACCAATGGCAACATGATATCATCGCAGAGAAAGGCCCCTGCCCTGCTCTCCTCCAAGGACGAGGAGAACAAGTTTGGCCTGTGGGTCCTTTATCCTATTGCGAGCAAGATTTCCTCGAGGGGCTGAGCCGAGGGACGTTGGCTGGATTAAGTCAACCGTCCGTGTTTGCGTGCTGGTGTTTGTAAGCTATGCTCAAATGACATCCGGTCACCGAGTTTCGGGGCCGTCCTAGTACCCGCTCAGTATAGCTCCGATGCCCTCGGCCGCACGACAGCTAGGTGAGGAGGCTGCCAGACGACGAGGATCAGATCTCACCGCAGTAATGATCGTTCTCGATCCTTGGGAAATCGAGAAAGGCCGCAAGGCTCACCGCCGAGAACTCCTTGATTTTCCCAGCATATATCGTGCATCGCATCGATGCATATTTCTCCCGGGCAGGCTGCAACTGCAAGCACGGGTGGGCGACCACTTGTGTACCCAAACGCGAACATGACGCGTCGAGTCCTGACATGCCGAGAGAGACAAAGCTTGCATGCTTACCGCACACATGGAATATCTCGTCAGGATGTCATTGATCAAGACATCCCAGAGAGGAGACAGCCGCATCGACAGCAGTGATGCATGGAAACAATCCTACCAACGTAACAAGTGGCAGCCGTGCACAACAGTGGGACACTTACCAATAAGCTCGAAAAAGGACAGAAAAGAATGCCCGAGCCTTTCAGCACATTCTGTGGGATGGTTGCCCCTACCACCGTAAATATCAAACGAGCGCTGGTTGCGTCCATGCCATGTGGTACAATCTCATCGGTGAGTACACAACGGTGCTACTTGAATTGGGCACACACTGCGGATAAATGGTCAGGCGTACACGCATAAATCGCCAAATAATATACTCGGTTGCCTTGACGTCCGCTCTGCCCGAGTACTCTGGGAAGAATCTCTTCAGTGGAACCTGAGCGTGGAAGCTTGGAGACATGTACTAGGGAAACGGACATTGGGCAACTTGTTTTCGAAGACGTCGATCTTGGTGAGCAACAGGATGATGGACGTTCTCAAGAACCACCGTGAATTGACGACGGATTCAAAGAGAATCAGGACAGCTCTATACAACGTGAATGAGGGGAACAAAACAGATGTGGAGATGCACCTGCCTGATTCTCGTCCTCCACCAATGCTTGGTCATACTCACTCAGCGACGAGCAGATGATGATGCTTGTCAAACTTTCAAAGCACCGGACCCATTTTGCTCGTTCCGACCGTTTCCTGCCAATATCAAATACGATTATCCTGGGTGACGTTGAGTTGAGATGCAAAGAAAGAAAGCGACAGGATGGACTGGATCAGGTTCATTGCAATTCTAGCTGTGGTGATTTTGCATAGGCTCATAGGACATTTCCCCCATCAGTCGGCAGAGGGGCGAACCTATTCGTCGGACATTTGGTGAAGAAACTGAGGGGCAGGGATGACGAGGACAAGGTGAATGAAATAATCCAAGCACTGTCCATGACTATGAGGTGAAATTCGTTGCTACAGTCCATTAGCTCTAGAGTGATTGGGTCTTGCCACAATGGTGCACGGCTCCTGTCTTGTGCATTACAAGGACAAGGGCCTGCACACCTCTGAGGGTGTTCTGATAAATGGTTGGTCAGTAGGCCACAAGTTCATCATTGGTGAAAGAGCCCTGGTGGATAATTTTAACCTGTGTGAGGCACATCCCATACTCCCACATGCATATGATCTACACCTTTTCCTGCTCCTCGTCCTAGGGTCCGCCTCGTTGGGAAAGTCGACCGTCCTGGATGCGTTAGGAGGGAGTTGACCATTGGTTTGTGTTTACGAAAAAGGAAGGTTTGTTGACCTGGTTTGCCACCCCAAAAAGGACGCGGCAAGTGTCACATGTGCAATTTTGGCATATCACTTCATTGTGGTTCAAGAATATGGGAGGGTACGGGCGGAAGGGGAGTTACAGCCAGGCATTAAAAGAAAAACATGCACAGTAAATGGAACAAAGGGGTCGACGACCGGTGACTTATGTGACCATCCCAGCCTTTTGAAGCAAAGAGAACCAACTACCGGATCGCACCGTGCCGCCCCAGAAATACTTTTGTATCCAAGCAGCGGCAGAACCTGCAGTATCCAGTTGAGCTCGTTGATGAAGTACATGTTCGTAGGACTTTGACGCACCCTTCATAGGCCCAACAGGTCCGAAGCCAAGCATGCGCAACAAGGGCCTCAGAATCACCAATTCCGGAATGAGCATGCCAATGACACCAATCACAAGAGTAGACAGAAGTTCCGGGTACTGCTCATTGATGTCACCTATGCGACGAGTTAGGGTTCCTTAGCAAATAAAAAGTGAAGTCGACATGCCGATGGCCACTATCAGCCAAAGAAAGGGCGGCCTCAGTGTGTCCAAAAAGGCTTTGACAACCGCGCTATCGATTCCATAGGCCGAAACGATCTCAACAAGGGCAGTTTCGGTATTGACCAAGATCTTGTCCACCATTTCTACCTTGTCAGCATGGCTAGGTATCTTGTCTGGTAGAGGAGTGTTCTCGAGGTCATCGACTATTTTCATACAAGCACACTCCATCTTCGTAGCGAGCATGTCGAGCGTGACATTGTGCATGTCCAAGGGAGCTTGGATGCTTTCACGGAATGTGACACCAGCACGGACGATGTCACTCGTGGTAGACACAAGGCTGGCGAGAACAGTGGTGTCAATGAATGCAACAGCGTCTTCGAACAGATTGGAAGCGTAGTTCTGTAACGCATGCTCATACTCTTTGGTCACCTCCCAAAAGTCGGGTAGTGAAGGCTGAGAAGCATCATCACCCGGGGCTGTATGTGCAAAGCGAAGGGACGACAAAATGGAGTTGGACAGATCTGTGGGCAATATGAGAACAGGGCACAGAGCGCCCTCGCGAGTGCACTACCATATATCTTGTCGACAATGTGAGATGAGTTCAGGAATGCTGCACGGCTGTGAGTGGGGCTTCCTTCAAGTTAGCTAGTTTGGACCTAGCAGTACTCACACATCCATGAGGCTATCGCGATGGTTTCTGGTGAATTGAAGATCGGGATCGTGTATCTCAACAGAGATCGAAGACCCTACCACTGGATCCTGTGAGAGCATTGGGGTCCGACTGTGGGCCGATGTCCGTGCTGTTGCTATCGAGTGCGGCGCCGGGCAAAGAAAGAACAAGAAAGTACGCCCAGATGAACAGGGGTGGCAAGAAAATTCGCATTGACAGGAATTAGTTGAAAGAAAAAAGAAAATTGGTCAATGACAACAACAAACACGACAACAAAAGCTGGACGTTCACACATTAATCGGCAAGCCGGCAGAACGGATTTAGAAATACAGAGTGCCAGACACCAAACACTCCATTGCGAATAGTCATAGTGCAAATTCCAAAAAGTCACAGTATTGAACTTTCCAACCCTCTAAGCACTCCAAAACTCCAAACACTCCAAATGGCTCTAACAAAGTTTAGACGGAGACTCAATTGTGCCGCATGCTGACCGACGCCGCTCCTGCCACACCATTTTCCCACACCTTATCTAGCTATGCCTATGTGCACAGCATGAATCTAGCTGCACTTGCAATGACGGTTGCAGCCAACCCATCTCTGCATCCGGTACCTCTGGATCAGTTTCTCTTCTTCCTTGCCAGGCATCTACCCCCTCAAGAACAACATCCTTTTGCTTCAGCCTTCTAACCACCAGAAGTTCTCCTGTGTTCAGTGCTACCCTTCCTGTCTCAAGCATGCAGTCTCCTCATCCATAACATCCTGAAGTGTTGGTCTATGTTCAAGGATATAGCATGGCATGGGAATGATGTTCTATTGTTCCATCACATTCTATTCATGTTTTACAAACACAGCTTGCAGTATGGCTTTGGTAGGTTCCCCCATAATTGCATCTTCCCATGTTGATTTTATTGGTGACATACAGCTGCATGAACACTTTATCCACACAGTCAATTTCACTCCACACTCCACTGTCCTCATATACTCAAGGGCATGCAGATGGTGCATGCAGAACAGTGCCAATGTATCTTGTATACCATCACTGATGGTCCACTCCCCATCTACTCTATTCATCTCTCCTATAAAGGTATGTTTGCCTGTTGGTTTTCTAAGCTGTAATCATTGAGCACTAATGTCTTTCTACTAGCATGCAAAATCAACTATCATTACAACTATGGTGATGTCCTGGAAGTTATTCAGATCAGTGAACATCAATTTGCAGAGCAGCATGTTGTTGAGATGTAGCTTGCCCTCATGGACAATGCATAAGTCAACAGCTTGTTCAGTGTTTCTTAGCACTGATGTATTGTTTGAAAGGACCACTACAACTGCCTGTGCTCATATCTACAATATATCCATGACTCTATCAAATGAGCTTCTGGACAATTGGCTGTTTGGATTTGTGGTTTTGTCTGATCATGTCTGGTTGGGAATTCTCTTATATTGTCTACTTGAAGATGCAGCAGGGCACTGAGAGTACCTTGTTGTCAGGTATCATGGTGATCAAAAAGACCATTTTAATGACCTTATTCAGGCATGAAACTAGTGCATGTGAATCAATGGCCAACTAGAGCTGATGCATTTCTGTGATAAATGTATACAGTAGTTCTACAATGATAATAGTGAAGGTATGTTTCTTTTTATCTTTACCAACCTTGCTGTTGAGTTTAAGGATATACTCATGCTAGTTGAGCACAAATGCTCAGTCATGGTCACAGATAGTGTTTGCACCAGTCACCCTTGCTGTGGTAAGCATAACTGCCAGGTGCCATTGTAGAACAATTGGGATCACTTCTGCCCATCCCACACATATCTGAATGACATATGTGCTATTGTTGGCTGTAGTGTTGTAGTTGCTACTAGCTGGCTTCCATGCCCTGACCCAGAACACCAGAGCATTGAATCACTACATCAGGAGAAAGGTCTATCCTGCTTTCAGCTTTGTGATCTCCTTCAGTGTGCCTATGATATGTATCCTACCAGCAATTCCTTGAACACTAGAGCTTTCTTGCAGCTTGCCATCCTTGATGATGATGAGGAGATATTCAGTATTGGACTAATTGATTGTGTCATGTCTGATGACAGTCTCCAAGTAGATGGTATGACCATTCTAGCCACTACTCATAGGAAAATATGTGCAAAATTCACACTCTCCAGAACTCATAATGAACAGCTTGTAGTTGCTCCATGTGGTATGTGTTGGGAATGTGCAATCTGTGCATTGCTGTAAGACCTGGGGGCAAAGTGTAAGACCTAAGGGCAAAGCATTCCTATGGAGTTACATCTCCATAGTGCTGGACTAACCCCCTCAGTACTGGCACTGGTACCCTGATCATATAGCTTAGTGGTTAGAGCACCTGGTATACAGTGACTCACAAAATTGTCCCAATGTTTTGCACTTTTTGATTGTTCATTGAATAACTCTGGGGGACAAACACATATAAACAAAGTGTTGGTGTATCAATGAAAGCATGTACTAAGGGCT
>JBBPLS010000481.1:0-16405 GCA_038089895.1 Boletellus ananas | reverse complement strand
TTCATTGATAAAATTATTTCCTGCACCTAGTGTATATGACCTTGACGTGGCCGTGCTTTGGTGAGTCACGTGCACCAGCTGACTTCTCTAGTGATCGTCTTGAGCTTTCCCTCGAGGTCTTGGCAGATTCAGTGCCTCAACTGGCCTTCTAAGGTGTCTGTAAGACAGTTTGCATGGCCTAGGTACCTTTGTCGGCTTGCATCCGTGGCAGCTGTGCTGACTCTCGTCTTCGTCAACTAGCATCTCTGTACCGGCTCGTTTCGAGTCGCCACATGCACCGCTTGCTATGCCATCCATCCATGGCTCTCTCCCATCTGACCCATCCCCATCCCCAGCCCTCTCACGCTCCCAATAGCGGTCCTCGACTCTGATTGGCTTCGCACTCGCTTGTGCTGTCATCTGAGCACTGTAAAATGTGTTCCATGCGCTCGCACTCTTTCATGGGGTATGGCCTCGTTCTTTGCTGGCCTCGGTAGTCTCTGGTGTTGGCGATCGAGTTACGTCCGTCGTCGCTATCGTTTGGTGAGTCTCGTCGTCCGACTGATCCCACGTTCCTCCAGAGGTGTTCTCGCAGTCGACATCCATGGCCTTCGACTGGTCTCACCTGGCCCCTGCAGGCTGTGCTTACTCGCAGCCGACATCCTTGTCGCCATTTCTGCCCTGGCTATCCGCGACGGCGCTCTCGCTGACGGCCTCTGCCTCCACCTCTTGCTCATCTAGTATCACTGTTTCTGTGCCCTCGGCACATTATCCTGCACGTTTGTCCGCCATCCTGATGCTGAAGAGATAGATGATGTTGCCCTGACTATCCCGCCTTGTGAAACAGGACCTACACAATAAAGCAGCCCTAGCGATAACGGAAGCTTTGGACATTGCACGTCGGCGCCTTTCCTTCCTCCTCGAAGCAACAACACGCGAACTATGGCAGGAACAAACTAAAAAGTACGTACTGATCACGGCGAGCGAGAATCTCCAACACAGGGTGCGTTCCGTGATTTCCAATTTGTTTTTGAAGTTCTTTTCAGGAATGCCCCGCGATGTGGGACATCGCGCACGAGTAGAAGACAAAAAACTGAGATTATGATCCCCACAATTTTTTTCTGGTACAGCCTCATGGTGCGGGAACGCTAGTACTGACTATTGGAGCCCGCTTCTGAGGGCGTTTCCGAGGGATATCGCTGACTCCTGTGAGCGACGCGTCCCTCCATCTCACCCTTTCGCTTGCGGGCATTTAGAACGCCAACCCCTGGTGTGCAATGCAGCAACGTCAACCAGGCTCTACACGGTCTACACCACACGTATAACGGACGGGGTTTGAGGTGACACCCCATGAACCCATCCCATCTGCATCATTTATCACACACCAGTCCCAGCCCCACGGATTCCCCTCACCTCCATCCGTATCATCTCTCCGCCTTGTTCTGACTCGGCGACTACCTCACCCACTACAAACAGGATCGTGCTCGTAGCTGGCCCCTGGGCCACTGTCGAAGACAGTCCGAATCCGATGTCGATGTCGCCTCCACATCCACCCTGCATATCGCGCGCATACAGTCGCCTCAAGCTCAGAATGAACCGCGGTACGAGTATGACTGCAGGCCCACACGCCAACATGGCCAGGATTTCCGACCATCCGTTCTCCGGGAGCTTTCCTCTCCGGGCCAGTATGTTCACGATCGCGAACGTCAGGGTTCTGTGACCGAAGCAAAGTCCGCCATGGATTAGCTTTCGTGAGACGGAAGTGGAAACGCGGGCGCAATGACGCGGACGTACGCGACAAAGTACATGATGCCTTCCCTCAGTAGAACGTTCATGTAACGGTTGAACTGGAGTTCTCCCGTCACTTTGTACATTACTAGCACCTCTTTGATGAATTTAATGGTGACGAGCAGGCACATCATTGCACCAAGAGCGACCTGGGTGGCGTCTATGACTTCGAACCAAGTGAGGGGGGCCTGCTCCAAGCACGACAGATAGTCGAGCACTTCAAGTGCGTCACTCCCTACACGAATAAACGAGCAGAGAATGTGTAAGATTTGCGTATCACATGACACAACGTTCCACGCACTCATGGTCTTGTACTGAATGATGGTCCGGATGCAGCAACCTATATATGCGACGACCTCGATAGCATACAGTGTGAGAAGGATGCCGAGGATGAATCTTGATCGACCATACAACGCCCACACGCGGAGGATCATCACCACTACATCAAACCGTGTCATCTACCCTGAGTCGGCGAAAGGAAAATGCGCTCTTACGCTCTGCAGCGCTGACAAAAATGATAGCAGCCCATGAGCCACCAAGAAAGTACACGTCACCTTGGAAATAGCCATGATCAGAAACGACGATACCCGCATTGAATAAACGCACTCACAGCTGTTTGGTGTGATTGTTCGATCGTGGTCGTTGGTCAGCGTAAAGATGAAGCTCCGAGTCGAGCACATACGTCTACCGTCGGCAGAGTGTGTCAGCACGTTTCTTTGATCATGGGTATCTCATAAAACTACCATTTGTGTGTCTGGAAGGAAAGATCTTTCGTCTTTAGTTATGCTAAATCAGCCCGACACATTCCCAAGATCAAGTTCTGAACACACAAAGGGCGGAGATCCTGATGAGCTGATCAGGGCAAGGTAGCATGCGTAGCGGCACGCGTGGACAAACACTACATAGCACAGGCCGAAATAACGAGTCTAGAAACCGAAGAGAAGATGAGCTCTGATATTACACGGAGATGGTTAAAGTACACACGAGGACGAACAATGTAGATACCCGTGTCCAGGACTTCATCTGCAGCGACATTAAATTTGAATGACAAGCTCGGGAGAGTGTTCGCTGACCCAGATGTATTCTATCTACAAAATCGTCAGCAGTAAGAGGCGTGGGTATCGTGTATATGCACCTCGTCCGGCAATGTAAGAGCTGATGCCAGAATCTATCAAACATCAAAGGCACATGAGAACATGTGTTGCTCACCGTAATCATATCCGACAGCAACGAGAATCACAACTAGAAGAAAATAACAAACCTAAGCAACAGGAAGTATCAAGTTATTGGCAAGGTGAAGGCGTACGAGTGACGTAAACATTTGCCGGAATGCTTGTGGCGACGAGCTGTGGAGTGGAAGTCATGAAGTCGATGAGCCCAGAACAGTGAACACCCCAAGGGTCCAAATGAGTAATTCACAGACGGGCACTCGAAACGGTCGCGTATATAAGCCGCATCACCGGAGGGAATTCTTAGTATGTGAGAGATAGCGGTGAGATCCATCAACGGTGGCACCAACTCTGTATCACGGTTTACATTGCCTCTTTTGGCACTGGCAAGCTTTTTAGTAGGAGTCAGAGACTCAGAGGTGGCCGCGAGGATATACTGTCTAACGAGACAGCGCCTTGCAACGACGCAGAGATAGTCGCAATATGTATTATATACCGGCGCTACATCGCAGTTCCTGAACCGTTTCTCAGTCCGGCCGTCTTATGTCGAAGACCAAACGGACAGTAGAGGATGTAAATTCCGATAGAACAAACAGATAGCTGTGAATCGGAGTAACGGACTGTTTAAAAGGTTGCTTGATGCTTTTCTTACCTCATGTGTTCGTGATTGGGGCCCGGAGTCGAGTAGTTCCAATCCAAAAAGTTACAGCCAGTCGAGTCTCTCAGAATCTGACCTTCGATCGGCGGGTAGAAGATGCCACTCGCCGTTGCGCAGCATGCATGGGCCCACGAAGACGATTCCGTCACATCAAATGGACTGACCTTGTGAGACTACACCGATCAGATTGTTGCCAGGTTCACGTTGGCGGCTGTGTTGGGTGTCAGCTAATTTTAGCGGCACTATTAAGTAGTATACAGGCCGCCCGGCGGGATGGGTGTTCGGAGCGGAGGATTACAATCTTCTAATTATCGAGCTGGGATCTCGGGTGTGGATGAGATGTTCTGGAGTTGAAAGAGACCGCGCACTTGGTGTCTCAAGATCCGTTTCGGAGCAGATTTTCGTCAGTAAGGACATAGGGTATCTTGATTCACCTGTTTTTGAGCTACGCAATCTGGAGTCCCCCAACGCACGCGAAGCCGCGGCGGCATCCTGGAGTACGAACTAAAATGTGCAGGAAGACTCGGGCGAGCCTGGTAAATCGGAGCATGAAAAATCAAACCCGGCTTGTCGGCATTATCATCAAGGATCCCATCGTCCTCAAAGTCCTGGGTGGCGTGGCGGGTCACTCGTAGAGAAACCCTGAGAGCTCTGGAATCTTCTACGTATTCGGAGGACAGCGGCCCATGATGCCTCCTGACCCTCAGCAGGGAGACATCGCCAATTCCGTAGTGTCCTATCGTTAAACCCAACTGCACTTGTGCAGTACTGATGAGTGGAACAGCTGTTCCATGACGAGCTCCCACGGTGTCGCGCTCGGACTGACCGACGCCCGTGGGAGGTAACCTGGTCTGGAGGCACTGAAGACAAGCCCATCCGTGGGGCCCGACACAGAGTGAGCTCAGTCACCGCTGGTCACTAAGACCGAATATTTGCCCCAAGTTTTACATCCATAAAGTATAGAAGAACATGCTCGTACACGACCAAGTGAAAAATGTGCATCGAGATAAAAAGACAAATCCAAGCACGAGTGAAAACTGACGAGACACAAATAAATTCAAGATCCCCCAACCACCCTCGTCAACATACCCGTTTATTTCCCTTTCACCACCATCGAAAGCACCTCTTCCTCTTCTTCCTCCTCCGAATCCATGATCGAATCAAACGTCGTGTTTCCCTCTGCTGGCGCAGGCCCCGGTTCAGGTATACTGTCCCATCGTCCGTCGTTATCAGATCAAATCAAATAAAAGTAGGTGAGACGAACCCCGCGCGCCGAGCGGCAGCCCCTTGTCTTGGTGCAGGCGTCACTTCCTCAGCTTCATCCTCATCGCTTTCCTCCTCTTCATCGCTAATATTCTGCACAGGTATTGCCTTCTTTACCGAACTACAAATATCCTCCGTGAGTCCTTTCGCGCCACAAAAGAAATAAAGACGAGACATGAGTGAATGGAAGTACTCACGCAGCCCTCTTGGGGAGCATCCTCGTCGGTGGAGGGGTCACATACCCCTCGGGCAGCTCCTCGTCGTCGTCGGATCCAGATATCCTCCGCCGTCTGGGAATATTAGTAACTCATGGAAGCAAGAGACAGTAAAACACGTACTTGCTCCGCTTCTGCGTGCCCTTTCCCTTGGACGTCTTCGCCTCTGACGCCCCAGATCCAACGCTCGTATCCTCTGCCGCACTATTGCTCACCGTCGTTTCCGTTGCCGCACTCTCCGATCGCCTACATTCACATCTCTAGTCAATCCTTGTCCGCGACACCCTTCGAGGCCACGTACCGTTTCCGTCCTCTCGTCCTCGGTATCTCCACATCCTCCCCGTCGTCCAATGGTATGATGCTGTCCAAAAACTTGAACAACTCCTCGAGTTGCTCGAGCTGTCGGTATTCCTCCTCACTAAAGTTAGACAGTTTCTCCGCGTATTTCTTGCTGATCGCCACGTCAAATTTCGTGAGTGCGTTGCGCGAAGCGATATCTCGGATAGGCCGGCGCTAGAAAACGGACATGCCCATCAGGATGAGTCCGGAGAGCAAGAACGTGGGCATACTACAAAGACATTATGCACCAACAACTTTAGCGTCCGAATCTTGTCGTCGTCAACCGTCTCGGGGAGGTGCAGCCGTCCCAAGACTTGACATAGCACCTTCTTATCCTCCTCTGCGTCACCGCAGTCATTGTATGAGCGAAAAGAAAGAAAGGGCGCGACGTACTCTCCATGTCATCCTTGAACAACGCCTTCAGAATATCCTCTGCCAGGTCAAGATGCACCCCGTCGTCGATTGCTTGACCCTGCACTTCACTACCCATGTCGTGTCACACACGCCACCCTGACGCGCGCGATCAGATCACTCACATGGCTTTTTGTGGATCGGTCCAGTCGACAAACATCCCTATGATCTGAGCAGGCGAAACCATTTCTTGATCGTCGTCCAAATCGTGCGTAGCCACTGAGAGTTGTTCGAATATGGGCACTGAGATCTATCCAGGAGTGGAAACCTTAGCAGTCTGCATCAGAACCAAAGGCAAGTCAACGGTACCTGGCGCATTCTCTTCTGGTTCGCGCTTGACGAATAACAGTATACGGGGAAGAAATATGCCATACACTGTCTCAGTTCTTGATTTTCGGCTGTGTCTGGTGAGAGGTAGGCTACTACGAGACTCTTCAAAACCTGGTATCGTGCACATGCCGTCAGCAAATGTAGTATAGAGATCTTGCAAGGGATGTAAGAACATACCCGCTCGTCCGAAATTATCCCTGCCAGAACAAGCTTTGAAAGGCCGACACACAGCAACGCTTGAACTTTTTCCGCATCCTCTCCGTTAAGGATGTGTAGCAAAAATTCAACGATGCGCTCGCTCTGACCGACATCAACGGCAATGAATTAGAAATGAGAGTAAACTAGGACATACCCCAGCTCCGCCCCTGCTTATAAAATCCGCTTCATGCACCATTAGTATATCAAATATGATTTGTAACACGCGTGTCTTAAGCACTTCAGGCGAGGACTGAACTTGAGAGACGAATAGCTGGAAAGAGCTAAGAGCCATCCGCTATAGACTAATATTCAGCGCCATAGCCAATGAAGTGGTACGGGAGGGCCTACGCGTGCAATGAGACAACACAACCCAAGACACACGAGCCCCTTTTCACGGAGCGCAAGGTCCTTTCGAGTCACAGCTGGTATGATCAGTTCACCCAATATACCCTCCAATGTCGAGTTCTCTTCGAAGGTCTAGATGCGTCCTCCTTGAGTGACAACTATGAAGGCGGAAATGTTAACGTACTCCGTTCACGCGCTCCAGCATCCCGATGCAGAGGGACAAACATCGGAGATCCAGTGCATCTGCCCGTGCTTGTTCTTCGGGGCTGAGTTCCTTGGGAGGCTTCGGTGCTTTTTGAGTCCCGGGAGTGCTAGAACCTGTACCGTCCTCGTTTCCATCATCGCCCTCAACGCCCTTATCTTTGTCCGCATCCTCGCCCTCGCGCTCATCCCTTAATTCATGTACTACCTCAACGACCACCCGAATCAAATCTCTCTCGCCCGGCGACAACATTCTCAACACGTCCAAACACCGAGCTACCAAGCCCTCAGGCAAGCTCTCCTGCCCGATCATATCCCGCACAAGTTGGAACATCTTCCTTCGTCCAATCTCGTCTGCATAGTCGAGGTTTACCGCAAGTTTAAGCATCTCTGCAATGGCGAATTCAGCATCCAGGAGCAAGTCGTCCAGGCGTTCATCTGTATCGCGATCGGGACGTTGGCTGGCATCAAGCGCGCGCAGCGCACGTTCCTCCGAGATAGCTTCAAAGTCTTCTTGATATTTATTGTACGCATTTTGAATCCGAAAAGCAAGGTGCGTTACGACGGGGAGAGAGGTCTCCAGCTTTGCCTGGTCGTTGATGGCAATACAGTGTTCCACATACACTCGCGCCAAATATGCGCTTTCGGGGGTTAGCGAGTCCCAAAAAGCGTCTTGTACATGTCGCGGGTCAATAAGACTTCCTCGCAACCGCATCAGATATACATACACACCTTTGAACTCGAGCTGGTCAAAAATATCGACACGGGTGGCAAATATGCTCAGAAGGGCATCTTCGGCGACCGTATTCTCATGGAGATCAAATAGACCAAGCAATGCAAGTACATCCTCCATGACACTCCCTTCTTCTGGATTGGTTGAGCCCCTTACGACATCAACCCAAGCTCCCAGGAGTGACCCTGCAGCGGCACGAACTACAGGCTCGCGATCTCCCAGTCCGTTTCGAATAATGAGCTCCCTTTGGGAGATGGTGAGTACACGTGGGTGGAGAGGACCCATGTCCGAGCCGTCAGGGGTCGTACAGCTTTTTTCGAGAATGGCAGAGTACAAGAGACGACGCATGACTGCATCCGTGTCACGTGAGCGGGCGAGGATGGCTGGGAGGGTGTGCTTCGCGATGGGAATATTGAGAAGTGCTGCGCGGCGGACCTCACTATTGATATTTATCCAATCGGAGAGATGTAAACGATACGGAACATACGTACGCGGCTGGATCATGAGTGAGGGCGTCGAGAAGGACGTCGATGGCGGTTTGCTCGTCGTCTTCGACATCGGAAGGCTCTTCTGAACCACACAATTTAGAAAGTGCGACGGCTGCTTGAACGCGGATAAACGTTTCTCTGTCGTGTATGCGGTCGATAAGGGCTTCCCTGAGCATATGGTACACGTCCTCACTGCAAGAAAAGGTGAGTACGAGTTGAAGGTGGCACGGAAAGGACCATACTCTATTTCGCCAAGATGGGCGACCATCTCTGTGAGTAAGTGCACACATCGGTATCGGACAATCTTGTCCTTCGCGACGAATCCTTTGAGGAGAAACTTGAGGAGACGGGAGACGAACCGGGCGGCTGCAGTGTCGTCGTCGTCATCATCATCACTGTCGATCCCATCTTCTTTCTTTGTTTCTTGCACTAGGACTTAGAAGAACGGGACTTGCTACAGTAACCGCGCTTACACACCTGTCGTGTTTAAATAGTGGATATATGCGCCGACAAACTTGACAACTCTGTCCGCTTGGGATACGCCCTTTTTGATGACGATGACACGACAAAGCAGCTCAATGAACGTCTCTTCAAAAAGTCGCTCCCCGGTGAGCTTGATGCTCCTTCCTCCGTGGACAGGCTCCGTGAACGCGGCGGCGTCGATGTGCACTTTGTGGAGTGCGACGATGTTTTTCTGGTGGTTCGCGGACGTCGTTTGCACTTGGTCGAATATCTTCGGGAGTGCGTCCGCGACGGAGGTCGTCATCGTCCGTGCGGGCATCGTGGTCAAGAGAACGAGACGCGGTGGTCACGTGCATCGCGCCACCACGTTTGTAATTGAACGCGGCGCCGAGACTGCACGTGGGAACTGCATTGATCCTAATTTATTAAGTGCTTGGGTGCGTTCCGTAACTCAAGCGCACTCCAAGTTCAGTGATGCCCGCTGGCACACCCATCCAGAGCGTCCTCTTCACCGTATTTCAGGTATCTGTCTCCCTGCGTCTGCCGAATATTTTTTCTGACACATTCAAGTCGATCTTTGAGGTCTTTCTCCTATGTCTTGCCGGCTTCGCGCTCTCTTTTAAAGGCATCGTCGACAAGCCTACCTCAAAGGTATACCTGAACTGTTTTTCCCCGTACACATTGCTCACCGCTTTCAGACGCTCAACCATCTCAATATCGCCCTCTTCACGCCCGCTCTCCTGTTTTCGAAAGTCGCATATTTCCTCTCACCAGGTATGCCTGCATCTTTGCCCTACAACTCTGCTTACTTACTCTCTTGACACAGCGAAGCTACGTCAGCTATGGGTCATACCCATATTCTTTACTGTTCTTACAGCCTTATCTGCGCTCATTGCTCATTGTCTCGCCCGGGCATTGCGTCTAAAACGGTCCCAAGTGTATGTTTCATCCCTCCTTCTCATGCCTTGTCCCAATTCCACACAGCAACTTCGCCACTGCCGCAGCCATGTTCATGAATTCCAACTCCCTTCCTGTTGCACTCATGCAATCCCTGGCCGCCACTGTTCCCCTTCTCAAGTGGGGTCCAGATGACACTCTCGACGCCATGTTCGGTCGCTCACTCACCTATCTCTCTGTTTTCAGCACTCTTGGCATGATCGTGAGTCTGCGAAGCTCGCTTACGCCATAATCCGTCACACACTATCTATCCCCTTTATAGCTCCGTTGGTCATACGGCGTCCGTATGCTGTCACAGGTCGACACGCCTGATTCACCTGACACGCCTGCTCCCACAATCTACCGCGACTACGATGATACTGGCGAACATCCTCCACTCGTGCACATCACTGTCGATTCGCCCCCTACTGCCCAACTCACCGAAACTGACAATCGAAAATGGCGCGCACGAACCTTGCACACACGCACACACCTCAGCCCCTCCCAACCTCGAACACTCCTGCACCGTCACTCGCACCTCCCAGCTGTACCTACATCGCTAGGCGATCAGTCCGAGAGCGACGATTCTGACGAACCCGACACGACCGAAGGCGAGTCAGAAGAGACGATTGCTCCCCAATGCGAACTCGGCGACACCGGATGTTCCACGGAAGCCGAGGATGCCGCGCCCACACCTGCACCACCTCGTTCCTCATCTTCCTCCGATCCTGATGCCCACGCTACACCACGATGGCATCAACACAGCCGTCCTTCCTTCTTGGCACGTCTCTTCTCTACAGTCACCTCACTCTCCCCGCCTCTTGTTGCCTCTCTGTTTGCCTTGTTTTGTGTGCTGGTTCCGCCGGTTCAGCGGGTGCTCAATTCAAAAGAAATGATCCCTTTCAAGGGGGCGTTGGACAATGCAGGCGGGTGTAGCATTCCCCTCACCCTGATCGTCCTCGGAGGATGGTTTTGGGACGGAGAAGGAAAAGCAAAAGCTCAAAGCCGACACACAGAGGAGGGCGGTGTCAAGGGCGGATCTGATCGTCAAGGCAATGCCAAGAGCAAAGGAAAGGGTGTCACGAAGCGCCATTATCACGGAAGCGGCACTGTCGCACCCGTCGCCAACGAACACCAGAACCTCCCCTATGCACATACCGAGGTGAATACGGCGCTGCGTCCGTTACATCACGTGACGCTACAGTCGCGCGACTCATCCGCGACGTCACTCTCGTCGATGATCGGGGCACTCGGGGACGTATTCATGACACGTATGCATCCGCGTTCCCGCACTCGATGGGCTCGGCGACGCAGCAGGGAAACCGGACCGGGAAACCAAGATGGTGTGGAGTCGGGTCCGTTGTCCACGCAGACCGAGACAGTGCGTGAAAATGCCCAGAGCGGATCCGGGCGCCGGATGCGGTCGCGGTCACGATCGTGGGATGAGTGCGAAGCACGGCTATCTCCCACTGCCACGGCTTCCGCTGCACAAGGGACAAATCCCCCCGGAGAGACACTCACCGTCCTCGTCACCGTCCTCGCACGGATGGTCATCGTTCCGCTCTTAGTTACCCCGATCATAGTCCTCGTCACACGATTTGGATGGGGCGGAGAAGTGTTTGAAGAGTGAGTCTCAGCTATTCTTTCTTTGGTCTTGTTTCCGCTGACGTGCCGAACGCGTCCGCAGCCCCATATTCATCGTGTCGAGCATGTTGTTGGTCGCCAGTCCGCCTGCATTGACGCTCGCTCAGGTACCTCTTGCATCTATATCCTTGCGCTTTGCGTGCTCACCAGTTCGGCTCGTTGCCTCCCCGCGTAGATCTCCCAACGCGCCAAAGCATCTACCAGTGCAAATGCAGGCCCGGACGCAAATGCTGATGTAAACGCGTTTTCCCCCTTTGAACGACTCCTCTCGCGGACCGTGTTTTGGTCCTACTGTGTCCTCACCCCCCCTATGACGATCGCGAGCGTCATGGTCGGTCTCATGTTGATCCGCAAATGATTCCCCTTCCCCCCTTCATATCATAGACATATGCATACGCGAGGTACCCTGACTTGCTTCATTCACGGGCAGACAGCCAAAGACTACCTTGCAAGCTGTCCGTGTTCATCTGGTTTTCATCTATACGGGTTTTTTAGGTTTTTTCTATGTGCGAGGTGGTAGTGGTAGACTGGTCGTCCGATCCCTAGTGTTTTCGTTGGATATCATGAGCAACGACCTGGACTATGATTATACGACCTTGGAATACCCAGAAGCGCCACAGGGCCTCGGCCTGTTCCCGTTTGGTGGACTTGCACACACTTGGGTCTAATGATTTTGGTCACGCTTGGATTACAGTAGATTACTGGTTGGCGTCAAATTCGGCTCTGAAGACGCATCAGACAGTCATCATAGGCCAGTTAGCCAGGTGACAGTTTACATAGCCAGTATTCAGGATCTAGCCTACTAATAGTATTATTTCTTTTTCCTCCCCTTCATCTTCCCCTTCTTTGATGCAACCCCCTCTTCCTCTGCCTGGGCGTCTGACTCAGACCTCACGAGAGTTTCAAAGACACCATATTTCCCCTCTGTAGGCGGATCACAGTGTACATAACCTAGCTCTGGTGCACCCCTGATTTCCTCATCCACCGGTGCCTCGTAGACACCAACTTTGTCTGGAAGCGGGACCACAGGAGGATGCGGATCCGCAGGGGGGAGCAGATCTACGGGGGGTTCCGTAAAAGGAAGCGGCTGTGGCAACTCGGCCGGAGGTTCTAGCGGCAAATCGGGAGGCACCACAGGTGGGGTCAACGGCGGGGGAGGTTCCCGTTCTCTCAACACCCTCGCATGGATTCCGACGATGATGTCTGCGCCGTGAGGAAGCTCCCCGAGAGCAATACGCCGAGCGAAAGCAGGGAAGTCTGCAACCACCGGCGGCGATGTCATGTAGGCGTATAATACATCGAGCTCCATCTCCAGTAGTTCTGGATGTCTTTGAATGGTCACATCAGCCCGTGAAGCAAGCGAGATGGTGAATCAAATGGGCGTACCTCGAGACGAGGCTGCACGAGAGCTCTCTTAAAATGTTACCTTCTGAAAGGTTGCTCCGAATGTGAGTCAAAGCTTCATCGCGAAGGCGATCCACTCCAATCTAGAGTACATCATTTAGTATTGCGTTTCAACTTTAGCATATATGTCTGAGCAAACGCTGACCTTGCAGGCGAGGCGATACATTGACTTTGCAGAGCACTTTGGGTCATCGAAAGAGCATATTGAGGATACATCGGCCTTCACCCTAGTCACCACAGAGTCGAGGGGCAAGAAGCTGGACTTGCCGGTGTACAAGTAGTTCAGGAGAGTATACCATCTAAGGACCCGTGGTTATTCAGCCCAACGTGTGAAACCAGGAGAGAGCTCACGTTTGGAATGCGGTATCCTTGACGAGGACGTGGCGACTGCCCAAGGACCGTAGACGTAACGCAACGCTACTAGGCTTCGCCAGCGTCGTGTTTCCCCGCGCCTCCTGTATCACAGTCTCGCTACTCGCTACTGATCTACCACCATCTGTACTCATAAGCAATGGTTCGTTCATTCTCGGGTGCTCCGGGCTCATGACGAACACGTCGGATCCCACAGACTCTGATCCATCATCGGACAATCTGCGGACATGTGGGTGTCAGAAGAAGAATAAATTGGATAGTCAGGCACTTACTCGTCGTCGCCCTGAGGCCGACTCGTTGCGCTACTCTGCAGAGAGGATGTCGATGCTATCGCAGGTTGGTCCTTCTGCTCCTCGGAATCAATTGATGAGTCTCCTTCGTCATCCAGGTCGCTATCGCTCGCATAACCATACTCATCAATGCGAGCGTTGTCGGGCACGTCATTGCCGTCCGTAAGGTCGCTCATCGAAGGGTCAGATGGACTTATGTCGGAACCCAACACTGGACGTCATTGAATGAATTTTCTGCCTCTTTGGTAGTAGGGTCGCTTACGGTCCAAAAAGTACTTTGAACTGTTGGCAAGAAGCACATTGTTTGCGCACAGAACGCGAGGCTTCGTGACTCGACCCGACGGCAAGGATCTTGTGGAGAATAGATGAAACTGTGTGTTTATAAGCTCGTCTCCGAGCAGAGACTTTCTAAGAAACTCCTCTATACGCTCTTGCTTGCTAGGATCTAGGAGAGACATTGTGGTTGTTGGAAAGGACGAGTGGGTGCTCATTGCATCCAGGTTACTGCCTCGTGTTGTGGGGCGAAGGGGTGTATGCGTCTCATACGTCATGACCCTGTGATCCATGTTGCCACCCTGTGAGCACTTTAAAACTCAGACAGGAGGAATCCCCCCTTTCTGATAACCGAATGTCATAGCACACTGTGTCTGAGTCGTGCGCACTGAAGCAATCTTTGGAGGAAACGTGACACACCAATGAAGCCGTGAGGGTCTCCCCGGCAGCCTGGGTGTTCCAAGAGCGAAAAAAGTTATCCGGGCTGACATCGAGGAACGCGTCTCATGATGCGTGGTGCAACGACTGACTTTGGTGGGAACGCCACCCAAAGAGTAAGATGTCGGGTACCGCAGGCATCCTTGAGCTGGCAGTGCCTAGAAGCACGGTGGTGACGCCACGCTGGCCGAAAACAACGAGTATCTGTTGCTTCATAGCTGAGGCGGCGTCACGTTGCTGTTGAACCAGGACCGTCATAATAACATGTGGAGCGAGGCGCGGTACGCCACAGGAACGCCTCTGCCCTGGAGAGCTCATGGATGCCTTTCCAAGCCGTCACTGGCGAATACACTTACAGGTTACAGAACATCATCCGCCTTCTTGTTTGTCACGGTGTCGGATTCCTGAACCAGCGAGCACTGAACAAAGGATGTTGAAGCCGAAGACTGCTGAAGGGAATCGTGTGTAAAGTTGACGCCAGCACAGCCCCCGAGTGATCACCTTCTCACAACTCTTATGATAATTACAGCTAGGCACTGATTCCTCGCTGTTCCTGGCTTCATCTGGCGTGGCCGAAAACCAGTTCTCTGATTCCACGTCTTGAAACACGCCCCTGCAGACCCTTAGCAATACAGGCCGCTTGGCGTCGAGGACTGATCAGTGGCGCACTACCTCCGTTACGAACAATACCTTACAAGTCTTAATGTATAAGCCCTCCGCCAATCAGCTTCTTCGTAAGTATCCGCCCCAAGTACATGCAATGTTAGTACAGTCACCATCGAACCCTTACACATTTTATTTCGGTCCATCCCAGAAATAATGGCGTAATCCCTATCATACTGTTTCGGGAACGGAAACAGCTAGATTTGAACTTGCATGACTTATATGTGCAGTCCCTGTAGTGCCGGTCTGTAAAGTTCCCTCCCGTCTTTTGCGCGTTTCCATCTCTCAACTTAGTACTTTCTAATCCATGGCTTCCGCACTCCAGCAAGCAATCAAAAGCCTCAAGCTGAATAATTACACCTCACGTATGTCATTGATCTCTCTGTTTCGGGTCCTTGTCCACTGATCATACCAATCTCAGTCGTAATGCTTACTGCAGTTGGATATGATTATAGTAAGCGGTAAATGTTAGTGTCCCTTTTCCACATTTGATGAACCTCCCCACTGTCAGTCCTGACATTTTCAAGCGAGGTATGCCTTTTGCACACGAGCACGATACATAGGAATTTGACCGGCTTTAATTTTGCAGGTAGAGTATATTTGGGTCGGTGGACGCGTTTTTTTTCCTGGATGATCACATGTTCTGACGTGAGTGCAGAACAAGCCCTGGACGTGGGTGTCCACACTGTTTATTCTCGTACGTATCCACCTGTATCTCCGCAGTGGCGCGGCATCGCCGATCACTAAGTTGTTCGACCTCCAGGTTCGCTACTTCGGGCTGTGCACGATCGTGTGGGTTCCAGCTTGTTGCACTGCAAAGTGACTCATCTTTGATCCGCTCTCTAGCATCTTTTCTATCCGTGCGTTCGCTGCTTTCCCTCCCGAGTTTCTAGAGCTTGCTAGCTGACCCAGCCTGATCTAAGTGGGGAGTTCTTTCCTTCCAGGCCCTGCAAAGGTAATTCGCATGCCACGTATAACTCAGCTAGTCGAGGGTGCTTAGCGGATTTTCAATCGTTGATAGACGTACGTGTTTACACGTCATCTTACACTAATCAGCAACATCTTCGCCCATGATCCCATTTTGATAGTTGTGAGCACCGTTTCTCCGTGTTTTAACGTGCGCACTGACCAAGGATGCTTCCAAGGCAACATACTTGATATTCTCGGCGCATGGACTACTCTGACTTTTATTGCCGCCGCGGATTGTGAGATCTCGAGTCCGCTTTCAGGAGATGGCTGATATTGAAAGGTACAGTGGTGATGATCCTCCGTGTGTGGACATTATACAATCGATCAAAGATCGTTCTTGGCCCGCTCCTCTTGCTCTACGCGGGGGAAGTCATCCCGTATCTGGTCGTCTGCATCATCTCCAGTACTCAGGGAAATTCCTTAGGTGTGTGACATGTGGCTTCACCTGGTGCACGCTATATGGTAGCATTTCAATCACACAGAGATCATCGACCAGGTGGTCGACTTTACTTTTTGTGTGGCGCAATTCGGCACCCCTGGTTGGGGTGTGACTATAGACGTTGTCCAGGTCACTCTCGGTGGACTGATGTGTCTGCTCGTTGCTGTTCGATTCATCAGGCAGTCACTCCAGATGTACAAGGCCACGAAGCAGTTCCAGCCCAGCCGTTACCTCAGTCTTTTCGTACGAGAAGGCATTTTCTACTTTTTTGCGTACGTGTCCGGTCCCCTTCCTTCCTACCCATCTCACACGTCCAAACCACACCATCGCCCATGCATAGCATTCTGACGTATGCGGTCATCAACATACTGAGCTTCGCTACGACCCTGCCGTCGGAT
>JBBPLS010000479.1:0-16420 GCA_038089895.1 Boletellus ananas | reverse complement strand
CAGGAAAGAGATGATTTGATTGATTTGTGCAGTAGAGAGGGATTTCATGGTGGTGGTAGTGGATCAAGAGTGGTGTTGTGGTGTATTTGTATTGGGTAAACTTATTATGAGTCACATGACCTATTGCATACATCAGAATGTATCAAACTTAAACTTTCCTAGGTGAGCAACAAAACTGTTGCAATGACATAGCAACTTTAAAATGGCCATATCTCCTGCTATATTTGGCCATATCACATGATCCAAAGTGCTATAGATAGCCAAGGGCGTCTACTATATTTCGGGGCACTAGTGCCAAGCATGATTCCCACACCCTGACATGTTACACTGCCCACACTACAAATTATCCAAACATTGCAACAGTTTTGTTGCTCAGTGTATCCTGGACCTTGCATTTCAGACAGTGGGATCCAATGTCGTCTCCCAATGTAATCATACTCTTGCACAAGTTCCAAAATCCATCAAGACAACATTATCTCATTTCACTCTAGAAGGGTGTACCACTGCATTCACAGTCTGTCCCATGTGTAGCTGCACCTACAAGCCTTCGAGCATCTCTGACCCTAGTTCCCTGTACCCCACCTGCTGTGCACATAGAGCATACCCAGACAGTGATCCTTGCAACACCCTGCTCATCCATGACCCTAACGATGATTGCAAATGCCCTATCAAGTCCTTCATCTATTATCACTTCCACAACTACCTTTCTGGCCTTTTGGCAAGGCCTGAACTTGAAAGCCTCATGAATGAACCATGCGACAACCTCATGCAGCACATATCAGATCCTCTGCCACTCTCTGCAAGGGATGTTTGGGATGTAGAGTTTATACAATCATTGAGGGGGCCTTGCAAGTTGACATTATTTGTTGACCACAAGGGAGAAGGACACTTTCTATTTTCCCTTAATGTGGATTTCCTCAATGTAGAGGGTAACTCGCAGCACAACGCAAAGACATCTTGTGGTGTCATCTCTTGTGCATGCTTGAATCTTCCAGCCAACATCTGCTACAAGACTGAAAATATGTACTTGGCGGGTATCATTCCTGGTCCTCATGTACCCTCTAGCAATCAACTCGACTTTTTTCTTAACCCCCTCATTGATGACATGGTAGAAAGCTAGACACAGGGTATCCAGCTCTCACACATGGCCTTACACACTGAATGAATTATATGGTCAGCGATAGCATGTGCAGTCTGTGATCTTCCTGCCACATGGAAGACTTTGCAGCTGGCTGCTGCTACTAGCCATTTCTTTTGCAGTACTTGCCATTGTTTTCATCTCAAAACTCTAGGGAGAACTGATATCAATGACTCGGATTGGCAATTCCAAGACAAGGACATGCTATGTCAGCAGGCCAAGCTATACAGAGATGCACATTCCCTTGCCGAGTGTAACTGGCTGTTTGTCAAGTATGGTGTACATTGGTCATCCCTTTGGCAACTCCCATATTGGAACTCTGCACAACAACTTGTGGTCAATGCTATGCATTGCTTGTTGGAGGGGCTTGCTCAGGCACACTTTCAGGAGAACCTAGGGCTTATCATGGCAGCTGCCAACAAGGTGCAAGCAAACATGGATTCTCAACCAGTATTCGCTGAAGACTTTGGCATCTCAGATAGCACTGAAGCAAAAACCCTCACAGACAGGGAGCATAAGCAAGTCACAAGCATTCACACACTCCTTCTCACTACTGTCAATGACCTGGTTGTTGAGGATTCATCTCATATCACACAGCACCTTGCTGATCTGAAATGCAAGCTCCAAGCGAAAAATACCCCCACCCTCCAATTTGTAGCTTCTAGTCTTGGCTTGCAGCCTATTGGAGCTTGTGGCAAGGTGCTAAAAGCACACTGGGTGAAGGCCTTGATTGAATAAGTGTATATTCTATATTTTACTGAGGCCCACCTCAATATATGTATTCAGTGCTGTACAAAGCCCATGAAAGCTGTGCCTAGGGCACAAGTCTCAAGTCCTGATGTTGTGCAATGCATTCAGCAGGTCATAGAAGACGCTGATACCCCCTCATGGCTTAGGTCTGTGTTAATTCATGTAGGTCATATGGGACTGATCACTCATTCATGATTTAGGTCAGTACCAGCCAATTTTGGTGAAGTGAGGGCTGGTACCTTGAAGGCAGATGAATGGTGCACCATGGCCACAGTTTATCTCCCTTTAGTGCTAGTGAGCATATGGGGAGAGGCCTCAATACACCCCTCTCAGGAGGTTGCAGCTGAACTATGCTGTATTCTCGACCACACGATGGAACTTGTTCAAGCAATCTGTATTGCTTGCTTATGAGTCATGACAGAATCTTGTGCTGCTGCTTACCAAGTTCACATTTTACATTGGTTAGGTTCCTTGCAAAAGGTCTTACCAAATGCCACTCTGTGTCCCAATGCTCACATGACTTGCCATATCTACAACTATCTCTACCTCTTCAGACCTGTATGCTCATAGTGGTGTTTCCCTTTCAAGTGCCTCATTGGTCATCTTCAATGACTTCCCACTAACCACCAGTTTGGTCAGTGCCCCTCTCCAGGAATGATCATATGTGATTATACTTTCAGGTCAACTAGAAGAGACATGTCTGAAGACATTTATTCAAAGCTCAAAACTGCAGCACTGGCTTTCTAGGTCACAATGTCCTTCAGAACTCAAAATACTGTTTAATGAGTATATCTCTGACGATAGAGCTAACTTATCTATAGTAGCTGATAGTCTGTCATGTCCAGCAGCTCAACAGTTGGTTCTAGATGATCTCCATCCTCTGCTAACCAGTAGTCACCTGGTATTCCATTCCTGCTTTTAGATGGGTGGTGTGGCCTACAGCCATTGCTCAATCTACTTGGGCAATAGCCTTACGTTGTTCTATCCACAGAACGATCAAAACCCAACCCCTAGCTCCATCAAGTACATCTTTGAGGACAAAGGAAGTATCTGGTTCACCATCCAACATCATCCTCCTACAGGACAGGGTATAGTTGATCTGTATCAGCATTACCCCCACTTTCCTGCTCAACTATACCTTGCTACTCTATCAGAAGATATTGAGCTGGTCTCCCCATCATGAGTACTATTGCATGTTGTTTGATGGCACTTTGATGAGGAACTTGTAGTCATTTTAGCATTGACAATGGTAAGTAAATACATTTCCTTCTACCTTCCCAGTCCTCACCATGCTCCATATTCCAAGGACTGAGTGGACTACACATGGAAGCTGGGCATGGGGTTGGTGACTGAAGATGGAGATTGTCATGTATTTTAATGTAAGTGCCATTTGTTATCCAGTCATCAGATACTGTTAGACCAGGATGGGATCATTGAGACTTTGAATTCACAAAAATAATGGAGAGTGATAATTTGAGGCTGGCAATGGCAATGTGGCAAATGGGGCCAGTGGGGACATATTTATTCTGCTGCAATGAGCCATCTTCTGGAGCAGGTGACAGTCCCCCAATGGTCGCCCTGATGGTCACCAGGTTATCATCTCCTCATCACCCATTTGGTTTTAACAAACCTTAATGTATTTACTTTTGAGATACCTAGTGTGGCAAATAAAATATATTATTCTGGTGACAATAGCAGTTCTCTGATAATATTAGCTTGTAGGATCATGATAATAATATTTGGAATGGTTGTTAGGCAAATAATCTTAAGGTGGACATTGTCAGGACCACAGGAGATAATATAGAATATTTAATTTTCTCTATCCTGAAATTTCACTTCAAAGTTAAACTGTGATGGGAAAATGATTTGCATGTTTTAAAACTACTGAATAATGTTCAATCAGAACCAAAATTGAATTCTTACTAAAATTTGAACAATTAAATATTAATTGTCAGTGAAGAAACCAGCAACTAATTCAGATTCAGCTTCTTGTAAACCAAAAGGAGTTCTATTTGCTTCAGCTAAAATAGAAATAAAATAAAATATAAATACTGGTAATAATGGAACTATAAACCATATTGATTGTTGAACCTCAATAATAGTAGTATAATTAAATGAACCTGCTAATAAAATAATAATTAAAATAGCAAAACTTAAAATCAATTCATATGAGATCATAGTAGCAGTTGATCTTAAATATTCTAAAAAGGCATATTTAGAATTAGCTGACCATCCAGCAAATAAAATTCCATATACTCCTAATGATGATAATGCTAATATATAAAAGATTCCCAATGAAAAATCAAATATTGTTAATTCTTGACTGAATGGTATAATTGCCCACCCTATTATACTAAATATTAATGTAGATACAGGAGCTAAATAGAATAATACTTTATTTGATTGACTTGGTATTACTGTTTCTTTCAAAATTAATTTTAAAGCATCAGCAAAAGGTTCAGCTATTCCATAATAACCTACTACAGTTGGTCCAACTCTTCTTTGATGTGCAACTAATTGTTTTTTTTCTATAATTGCTAATACATCAATTAAATTAATTAATATATTAACAATAGTCAATGAATAATTATTTATCATTAAGTTTTATATAAAATATATTATCATAATTGTAATATAAGTATGACTACAAATAAAAACATAATAGATATAATAATTTCAAGAAATAAATCATTAAAATTGTCAGATACTATAGCTCAAAAAAGAATAATAAGTTATTCTTTTTTTATTACCTTTTTTATCTAATAAAAATTAAATTTAATCACTCTTCATATATAAATATTAAGAGATATTAATATTTTAAACTCAGATTATAATTATTGAATTATAAAATTATAAAATAATTACTATATTAAATATATAAATGAAAGATTTCAAGAATTAAAGTAATAGAACTAAGATTCTAAAATTAAGTAATAAAATAAAATAATATAGAAAACTACATTTAGGAAATAACACAATACAAAAAAGAAAGAAAAGATGTTGATATAAAACAGGATCTCCATCTCCAGCTGGATCATAGAAACTAGTATTAAAGTTTCTATCTATTAATAACATAGTAATAGCACCAGCTAATACAGGTAATGATAATAATAATAAAATTGCTGTTACAAAAATAGCCCATACAAATAAAGGTAATCAAATCTTAAGGTAGACATTGTCAAGACTACAGAAGATAATATAGAATATTTAATTTTCTCTATCTTGAAATTTCACTTCAAAGTTAAACTGTGATGGGAAATTCAAACCATCATGAAAATAAAATATACTTGTAGCCTTATAATATTTATCTACATATTTTATGTTCAATTACATTTTGAAATACATTTATAAGTGTCCCATAATATTGGAATTCCTGATGTGTGTATAGCCTTGAGGGGGGGCATACAGCCACCATATTAGCTAATCATATGGCATACTTGACTTGGCCACCAAATTCTCTTGAACCTTGCAACTCAGAGGGTGCTGGCCCAGTTCATTAATGCCATCCTATATGCACACGCGTTCATTGTTTGCACTGTTAACTCCCATCTTCGACAAATACTGGCTGTCTGCATATGCAGGGGAAGGTAGCCATGGTATGCCTTTGTAGGTTAGGTTGATGTGAAAAATGCAGCTCTGATCTGCAGGTCACATATTCATCACAGTAGACTGCCATACAAATGAAAAGGTGGCATTGAAAATGGAGTGTGGGACTACTTGGACTCATATCAAACATCAAATATACCAGAAGCTGGGTCATATTCAAGGGGTCCCTCAGTGTCATGCTGCCTACTCTTACAAGGATCATGGTGTGATTGTCCTGGAGTGTCTTGGTGTCACTCTCCAGAACTTTCTCTGCTCCTCAAGTGGAGTTGTCTCCACCAAGGTGGTTTATTTGATCAGTTGAGCAATGGTTTGTGGTCCCTCTTCTTCTGCAATTTTGCATGTTAATGCTCTGTTAGGTCTGGACTTTATGGGCTATCCATGACAAAGGTTACCTTCACAGGAATGTGAAGCTGGATAACATAATGCTTCCAATGATGGGCAAATTACAACCATACCTAGTTGATTTTGGACATGCAATACAATGTTGATGCTGTCGAATATTGGAGATGGGGAAAACATCTGGTGCTGTAGAGATGTTACCCTTCATGAGCCTACACATACATGACAGAATGCGTAAGTTATTGACTCCTGCATGCAGGTTCGCATGGGCCTCACTTTTTTTTTGTAGCTTATGACCGACGAGATGACTTGGTATCTCTTGAATATATGCTAATATACCTTGTATGCAGAACTCTTCCATGGGATCATTGTATAGACACCAAAGAATATATAAAACAGAAGCGCAGTTTCCAGCCTTTACAATTTAAGCCATTGCTACTGTCTGCACTGGAATTGTTTTTCAACCATACTCAAAATCTTGAGTGTGTCTCATCTTCATAACCTTCGTAGTGTTCCTATTCCTGACCCTTGACTAGCCTGGATACTGAACCAAACTATTTATACCTAGAAAGCCAGCTTAGGTAAACTATTTCCCACATTGATGTTTCTAAGTGCTATAATAGCTGCTTATTATAGCACTTAGGGTGGACCAGAATTACGAACACACTGCATAAAAGGAATGGGATGCTTTTTTGGAGAACACTGGACCAATGGGAGGCCTGTCCTATGGTTGTAAACCTCAAAATCTTTGCTGGCCACCAATTTCATTTAACTCATGTTGCAGATGCATTTGTGTCACAATGGAAGTACTAGTGTTGCCATGAGGTGAACCAAAATGAGGTGACAACTTAGACTGAGTTCGACTTAGTTCCTAGTGTCGAAGTGACGCAAAGTGGACCTCTTGCCACCTCTCAAAGTGAGCCAAATTGCCCAGAAACTGGCCTGTTACTCCCAACCAATCAGATTGTTCTATTAATTTAGTACCAACAGACTACTACTCTTGTCATTGTTCTCATTGTCCATTAGCTGTGCAAGTTCTGTGTATGCCTCTGCCTCCCTTAGCTCATTAATAGCTTGTGAAGTAACCAGACCAGAAATGACATAGTCCTTCTCATCCACAACTAGATCTAGGGTGAAATTGAGTCTGTCCTGCTTGAAGCTGAATTTGAGGATTTGAAGTGCTTCAACAATTGCAGGAGAGTTTGTTGTATCATTCAGTGCATGTTAGTTTGCTAGACAGGAATAGCACCTAAAGAAGATCATCAGCGGATGATGCCCAACAATGACAATGCACCTGTACACCTCCCACTACCTCATGAACTGCCAGATACACCCACAAGTTGGTCAAATGACCCTCAAAGCTTCATGCTTGAGGAGAGGAGATGGAGGCCTGTGAGCATTGAAGCTGCAGGTACTGCATTCAAGATGGACATGTCGGCGGCATACAACAACCCCCAGAGAAGTCCTAGGAAGCTGCTAGATGAGACCATTGACACCACAGACCAGCGCCAGCAACCTGAGGGCATTGAGCTCAGAGGTAGATGATGGATGCCGGTGAGCTGCAATGCTGATAGCACTGCTGCTGAGTTGAACATGCTGGCTGCATCTAGCAGCAAAGGTGACCACAGGAAGCAACCAACGGAGCTACTAGAAGTGGCAGAACAGGTCAGTGAGAAGTCTGAGTGAAAGGTTGAGATGAACTCACCTGAGGGAGCTCGAGATGAGCTAGACAACCTAGGACTGGAAGTGGACACAACAGGAGTGTTAGGACGCGCCAAGAATGCTGGAACGAAGCTGAAGAAGCTGTGGAATGGATTAGAATGGGTGTGCAAAGGGTTAGAGCACGACAATGGGACGAACTCACCATAAAGGGCTCTAGGGGACCCAGACAACCTGGAAGTCAAAACAACCGCATCTCCTAGTGTTTATAGTGTCCCAGAATGTCTCAAAGATGACAGGAACGGGCATGATGTCTGTTACACTTGGCGCTAGTAGCAATGAGCGTAGACTCAGAAGCCTCTTGATGGTTCAGTGGTTCAGTGGTAAGCTGTGAGGACAAAGAGTCGCTCAGCAGGTTCAGTGTAAAGCTGTGCTAGGACGTTAGTTGCTAGACAGGTTTGAGGTGAGCTGCAAGGACAGAGGTCACTTAGTGGGTTCTGGGTAGCTGCACTAGGATGATGTTGCTAGGTGGGTCAAGGGGTTCTGGGTGGGCTGCAAGGGACGAAGGTCTCTTGCGGGTTCGATGGTATCTTCCTAGGAGCAAGGCTCACTAGGTGGGCAAGGAGTTCAAGGTAAATGAGGCTAGATTCGAGTAAGACTAGCTTAGGGAATACATGGCCTAGGTATCTGGGTTTATATACTGGAGGGAAGTGTGCACAGACCAAGCTGTGTGGGAGTCATGTCTGTGATAAAGAGTAATCAAGAGTGAGTCAATGAGAAAAAGGAAGCAGAGAAAAGGTCATCATTGATGAGTCAATGGGAAAGGAAGCAACATATTACAAGGATGAAATGAGTCAATGGGAAATGGAAGAGTTCTGTGAAATGGAAGAAGGTTCAATTGTGACTGGGTGGAAGGAACAATGTGAAGAGTGCAGTCACAGAAGAGAAGTGTGATAAAAGGGTGCAATGTGACCGGGTGAAGTGTAAAGGATACAATAGAAGGGTCACAGAAGCAGGGGAGGGGAAGTCTATGGTGAAAGAGAAGAATCAATGTGATCAGGTGAAAGGTGGAGTAAGTCAAGGGAATGATCATAGGGTTGAAAGGGTTGAAGGGTGTGTGGGTGGGTTAAATGTTCAATGAGAAAGGACGTAGCTGGAGTGATGCTATGTCCATGTCAAGGTGAAGTGTTTGGGTGTTAAGGTGAAGAAATGAAGATGAACAGGGTGTGGGAAGGTGAGGAAAGGGAAAATGTAACAAGCTCAATCCAAACACATGGAGTTGAGGTCCAGGCCCACAAGTACATATAGAGGACCAGGGCCATTTAGACAGTGGGGAGCAGCTGAGACCATGCAGGCAGTGGTGGCAGCAGCAGTTGGGTAGATGGGAGGGAATACCAGGAGGATGGCACAGCAGGTGGCACAGGCCACAACTCGAGACAAGTCAGTACAAGGCCGCTAGCTGAAAAGCGAGCAAGTCAGCATGGCCACCACACACACAACCAAGCATGTACCTGAGTCACCCATACCATCCCACAGGCATCCTAGAGGTCCCAGACACTGCCCAAACCCACTGAGACATTGAGGACGACTAAAGCTGAGCACTACAACTTAGCTGCATGGAGGTTGACTTACCTAGGGAAATGGCTGTAATCCAGGTTGCATATGGTGAGTCAAGGCACTTGGATGCGATCCACATGGAGTGGAGAGGTAGGGAGAGTGTTCTCCAGATGATACAGCAATGGTGATAAGCTCAAGATGATAGGAGCAAGAGCGCTCTGACCTCCAAAAGCTAGTCATGACCACTGGATTTGGTAACTGCCGTAACTATCCAATGCTGCATGTTAGATGGCGAAAATGAAGACTCATGACATACATACCAATGTTGCAATGACACTCACCAGAACACTGTTCCTGAGGAAGTCAACATTGACAAGGTAGACGTGACTGAGATCATCCTCCTGTGCCGCTGTAGCAAACTGTACTAGCATCTATGAACCACTCACAAAACCAACTTGTGTTCGTTCCGTTCCTGTTCTTATTTCATGAATGGTTCATACAGTTGCATGATGGGGACAAGCAAAACACTGACAAGAAGGTTTCAGTCACTGATGACCCGGCCAGCTGGACTGCTGAGCTGATCCTTGCCACAGACAAAGTTGGTAGCCATGCTTCACACGCCTGCCATGCCTAGCTGCTTCATGCCCAGGGAAAATTGACCATGTTCCATAGTAGCATTGTATGTTACCTTATGTATCCATGTATGTATCTATGTTTTTTTCTGCACACATCTGGTAGAGTGATAACATGGTGCTGCAGACACAGATGCCCCAACTGTCTGGCACCATCTCTCTGTTTTTTTATGCACATATCTGATCCTGACATATACCAGTAGTGACTGCAACATGGAGTCACAGACACAGCTCCGGCTGCTCAGTAACCCTGCCCCAACCAGTTGCCATGAGGCAACACAGCCATAATCAATTAATCGATAGCTACTGTGGACATGCTACAACACCTCTTCAACATCATCTGCTATGGATACTGGCACCGCCAACCAGCGCTATAACTACGTATGTTCTGCTCATAATTTCAGACTGTCTCACATAGTCTCCACAGCCACCTGATACCACCATCTACAAGAAGCCCCAGAAGAGGAGTGCCAGCGAATGCGTGATTCAAAACATGATGGCCTTGTCAGACCCACTTGTACCAGGGCAAGAGGTACAGCGTCTCAGAGACGAAATCATGTTCTACCTATACAGAACAGAGTGTTGCCTGAGGTTTGTTTTAACCTTGTAATAAAGTTTCAAATTGTTCATCAACACATTTTTAAAGACGTTCTTCATCCCCTGGTATTCCTGGAAGCCAAGATCCTTCTCCAAGTGGATTTTCTATACCTAGTGACCACTCTCCAAGTCAATTGTATCAGGTTCAATTGTTTCATCCACTAGACATTATTCCATCTGTTGACATGTTTCTCAGGCACTCTCTCTGTCTCCTGAACATCAACTTTCTTCTCCTGAGCCCATGGAGGTTGGACAATACTCTTCTGGAGGTGCTTCATCTGCAGACTTACCTTCTCCCCAGTCAGACTCTCCTGTTCAGTGCTCAGATTACTCTCAATAGTCGAACTCTCTAGTTCCATGCTCAGGCTCTCCCACACAAGATTCTCACCCTCTTCATGCTCTCATTAATTACCAGCATCATCCTCAACCTGTCATTGAAGTTGAGGCCCTATCTACTCTTGCAACATTCAAACCAATGCAAGAAACCATGCAATTCATTTGTACTCTCTGTAATGCATCCACTTATGATCCAGATGCCAAGTGCTCTTCCAACACTCTTGATCACCTTCTCAACCCACCTACTCTTCCACTTGAAATAAACGATCTTGCTGTTCAACACAGTATCTCAATGTACCTTGCTTTGAAGAATGCTTCTCAAGCTGCCTATGAATCAGTTACTTGCTCACTCAAACACAATTTCCCTCACATAGAAAATATCCTTAGTTTCCATCAAGTTGAGAGCCTCATCAGCACATACACTGGTATTGAGCCTGTCCTCAATGACATGTGTTCCAACACTTGTATTGCTTTCACAGGTCCCTATAGCAAATTAGATGAGTGTCCATTATGTGAAGCCCCTCAATGAAATCAAGCAGTTCAGGGCACCTCTGGCCGTACTACCAAGGTCCCTATGCAACAATTTACCACTATACCCATGTTACGAAAATGCGACCAGAGCTGGGATCGAACCAGCGACCTCCTAGTTGTATACCAGGTGCTCTAACCACTGAGCTATATGGCTGAGGTACCAGTGTCAGTGCTCAGGGGGTTAGACCAGCACTATGGAGGGATGCTCCAATGGGATGCTTTGCCGTCGGGTCTTACACTATGCCCTAGGTCTTACTGCAACGCACAGATTGCACATTCCCAACAGCTGGTTCAGTCGTGCCATCCAGAAATGCTGCATTGTGTCCATTGATGCTTGCGACGAAGAGTGGCTGGCCAGGCGGGCGAGAGAAGATCATATGGGTTGCATTGATGCGCACGATGAATGAAGAATGGCGTGTGAGGTATAACACAGCGAGTAGATTGTTCTGCAGCTGAGGGACGTGCAATACATTCGTGAATTCGACCGCTCGACTGCTCCTCCCATCAATTACTGGCCGAAACACCACAGACCCAACTGTTAGAATTGTGATTGCGCTCTCAGCGCATTTTTCACTAGTTTACCATATTTAGACCTTCAGCCACATTGTGGCTCATTGTTGTTGTTTGTTTCCCCACTCCCGGGTACTTTGTGTCGGAGTCTGCTGTCGCTTTCCTTAGTTTCTGACAGCGGACTCCAGGTATGTACAGCTACACTCGCTGCAATACATAGTTTCTGACAGCGGACTCCAGCTGAGCACTGCCAGCTGTTAACAGGTTATGAGCCCTGCGCTCTAGACGCACCTAAATCAACACCATCACACCACGAAAATTTTCACCCATCACCCGGACTCCCAATCTAGTCCTCACCATATTCACCCACCACCATGTCGACTGAGCCCCACCAACAATCGACACACATCCAGCCTCTCAATGGCAGCAACTACGTCACATGGAGCGAGGAAATGAAGGCCCTCCTCCGCTCCAAGGGTCTCTGGCGACTCATTGATGGAAAGGAAGTCCAGCCTTCTACCTCAGGCCCCGAACAGATTGCTTGGGATATCAAGCAAGACAAGGCTGCTGGCGAGCTTATGTTGAACATTGTGCCAGAACAGCAAGTCCACATCCGGGCAGACCAGGACGACCCCACTGCGGCCTGGGCAGCCCTCAAGAAGGTCTTCCTCCAACAGAAGGCCAGTAGTCGCTTCGTCGCATATGACGAATTTTTCAGCATTCGCAAGCGCCCCGACGAGTCCTTACCTGCCTTGGCTGCAAGAGTGGAGGAATCTATGCTGCGGATCCAGGATTTGCGTACTTCTACATTCGACATGAAGACCCTCGACGCCGAATTAATCTGCATGGCGATGATTCGTGCTCTGGGGCCCGACTACTCCCACTTCGTCACCTCCCTCGCTCTCCTCACCGACCTGGACAAAGACAAGGTGAAGGCCGCATTCCAGACAGAAGAGCTAAACCATCGTCCTCGCTCAGACACCACTGCCCCATCGCCCACTGCTTCTGCACTTGCCACATCCTCATCAAAGTGTGCATGCCCTCCAAACACACACCCTGTGCTTTCTGCGAGAGACCCGGGCACTGCCAGTGCGACTGCCGCAACATGCAATACGCGAAGAGGCAGTACAAAAGGAACAGGTACAAGGACAAGAAGGCGGAGCAACCACAGGCGAGCAATGCGGAGGTCACAGAAAGTGCCGGAAATGCAAGTCTTCGTTCCAGTGACCCCACTGACCCCTTCTCACCTCTCCAACTCGATGCTGACTACGACTGGAATGCAGACTCGGGCGCCACTGCTCATATGATGCCGCATCATCATTGGCTTCGCAACTACACACCAAAACGCGTCCCAATCAAGCTCGCAGACAACACCATCGTCCATTCAGCTGGGGTGGGGTCTGTCATATTCCGGCCTGTTATAGATGGGAAGAGCTGTCGAGCAGTGGAATTCACGAATGTATTGCATGTCCCTCAGCTCCGCAACAACTTACTCGCAGTCTTGTACCTCACCTGCAATTCTTCTTTCGTTGTGCACATTAATGCGACCCAGATGATCTTCTCTCGCCCACCCGGCCGTCCACTCTTCGTTGCGACCATCAACGATCACAATGCCGCATTTCTGGATGGCACGACCGAGCCTACCACTGAGTACGCGAATGCTGCGACAACAGTCCCACTGGACCTGTCGCTTTGGCACCGCCAGTTCGCCCACCACAACTGCGCTGATATCAAATTACTCGCTGAGCGGCACTTAGTGACTGGTTTGAAGCTCGAGAGCAAAACATTACCAGATCCGATCTGCAAGCCATGCAAGGCAGGCAAGATGAGCGCAAATCCTTTCCCTTCATCCCACAATCATACATCGCGCCCACTGGAGCTCGTGCACTCGGATGTACACCAAGTGCCCTATGCATCCTTCTCTGGGTATCGCTATTGGGTGACATTCATCGATGATTACTCGAGATATCGATTCGTTCTGCCTATTCGTGCTAAATCGGACGTATTCGAAGCTTTCAAGCAGTTCAAGGCATTCGCTGAGAACCAGACCGAGAGGAAGATCAAGACACTGCGAGACGACAAGGGAGGCGAGTATATGAGCAATGCGATGCTCAAATTCACCAATGAGTGCGGTATCGAGCGCCAGCACACTGTCCGGGCACGCCCTCAACAGAATGGAGTCGCAGAGCGTGCTAATCGGGTGCTCTCAGAGCGAATCACAGCAATGCTACATGAATCAGGCCTGGCGATGGCGTTCTGGGGCGAAGCACTCGCTGCTTTGGTCCATATCTGGAACAGGTGTCCTACAGCTGCGGTTGACAATGCAACACCCTTCGAGCTATGGCATGGGCAGAAACCGGATGTATCTCACTTTCGGGTATGGGGATTGACTGCTTATGTGCATATCCAGAAGGACAAACGCGACGTGCTGCGACCACACTACGAAAAGTGCATCTTCATTGGCTATCCAGATGGGTACAAAGGTTGGAAGTTTTACAATCCGACCACTAAGCGGACACTGATCTCTGAGCGAGCTGACTTCGACGAACGCACCACTAGCCTAATACCTACTGCTCCAGTTGTCCCTCTGGGTGCTGCTCCAACCATCCCACCATCCACCCCTTATGTTCCACCCACCTCTGATATCGCAGACGACAATGATTATGAGACTCCTTCGGTTCTCCATCCTGGGGGGGTGCCTGAGCCTGACGATGAGCAGGATGTCGACCCAAACACACCCATAGCAGCGCCAGCGCCTCTCCCAGATGCGCCTGTCACGCCTCCACCACATCCACCAGCACCAGACCCGGTACTGAGCCCAGTTGGCATCGGAGCTCACTTGCCTCGCAGGAACCGCCAGCGACCGCGTGCATGGTGAAAACTGAGCCCTGCTCAGATTGATCCGGTTGAGGACTCAGACAGCAAGGACGAAGAAGAAGCAGACAATGCACAGTGCTTTGCAGCAAGTACTCCCCACCCTAGGTCATTGAAAGAGGCGATGAAGCGCGAGGATGCATCTGAATGGAGACAGGCCGCTCTGGATGAGCTGGAAGCACACAGGACTAATGGGACATGGAAGCTCGTGCCACGGCCAAAGGACCGCCCAGTAATTGGTTCAAAGTGGGTATTCACTAAGAAATATCGCGCTGATGGCTCTTTTGAGAGATACAAGGGCCGACTGGTCACCCAGGGATTCTCCCAGCGACCAGGATTCGAATACCTCGAGGTTTTCGCCCCAACAGTGCGCCTACCAACACTCTGAGTCATCCTAGCCTTGGCTGCCATTGAAGACCTTCATCTCTGGTCTGTCGACGTCTCAAATGCTTATCTGAATGGTGAGATGGACTGCGACGTGTATATGGAACAGCCAGAGGGATTCGCAGAGGGAAATGCGAAGGATACAGTGTGCTTATTGCAGAAGGCGCTGTATGGCACCAAACAGGGCGGAAATCGCTGGAATCGCAAGATGTGCACCACACTCGAGTCCCTCGGCTTCCAGCAGACTTACTCTGACGCTGCTGTCTACATCTACATGCGAGGTGATGTCCAGATCATTCTACCTGTCTTTGTCGACGATATGACATATGCATCGAAGTCTCTTGATGCAATCAAGCAGGCGATCGCAGATCTGGGCAAACACTTCAAGTTGCGCGATTTGGGGCCTACCTCGGAGATCCTGGGTATCAAGATTGATCGAGACTGCTCCAAGCGCTCACTGATGATCTCACAGCGCCAGTACTGCGTTGATATGCTGTCGCACTTCAGTATGGCTGACAGCAAGCCTGTCTCTACTCCTATGGATCCAGGCCTGTGTCTCTCGAGTGAACAGAGTCTGCGCAATGCTGAGGAGCGTGCATTCATGCACTCAGTGGACTATGGAGGCGCCATTGGCTCCCTCCAATACCTATCATGCACCACTCATCCAGATATCGCCTTTGCAGTCGGCCAACTCGCGTCATTTACAGCTGATCCTGGCATCATACACTGGAATGCGGTGAAACACCTGTTTTGGTATGTCAAGGGCACACTCAGCTATGGGATCACTTATGCGCCTGACCCATCGAGCACTGAGTTATTCCGCACGTACTCTGATGTGAACCATGGCGGATGCAAGGACTCTGGGAGGTCTACTGGCGCATTTGTGGTCAAGATTGGCACTGGCGTCATATCCTGGATGTCGAAGTGTCAGCCTATCGTCACTCTGTCGACTACTGAAGCGGAGTATGTCGCTGCTTGCGAAGCTGGCAAGGAGATCGTCTGGATGCGCAAGCTGCTACAGGAGTTAGGATTTGAGATCAAAGGTCCATCCTCCCTACATATGGACAACCAGTCCGCCATCCAGGTAGCGAAGCATCCAGAGCATCATGGGCAAATGAAGCACTTGGACCTGAGGTGGTACTGGCTGAGAGATGTGGTGGACAAAGGCATTATCTCTCCTGATTTCATTCCTACTACTGATATGCCTGCTGATTTACTTACAAAGGCATTGCCATGCTTAAAAGTGCAACATTTTTCTTCTAATCTTGGACTTAGACATTCTGATCACACATAGGCTTAATTCCGCAGAGATGCGCAATCAGGGGGGAGTGTTAGAATTGTGATTGCGCTCTCAGCGCATTTTTCACTAGTTTACCATATTCCAATCGGACTAGCCTTAGTTCAGGCCACAAGACGAGAAGCCAGCAAACCCGAGATGGAATAGTCCACCTCTGGATGACATTCGTGGTGATAGCCCACATGCGACACATAAGGATGAGCCACTAGG
>JBBPLS010000478.1:0-16483 GCA_038089895.1 Boletellus ananas | reverse complement strand
TGTATTACTTAACCCAAAACATTAGCATCAACTTGGTATCCCAAAACTCAGATTAACATTGCAAGGAAAAATAGGATAAGCATTGTGGGAAATTTGGGACGAAGGCCCAAACTGAGCTCTACTCGTGTACCTTGCTCTCTATGACATATTGGTATGTTTCCTCGGTGACATTGGGTCGCTCTCGTGAGTCTCCGTAGGGCAGCACCCTAAGGATTGTGTGGACGAGACATTTACTCTCGCAGTCAGCTGTCTTCGCTGGGCTTCAAACGAAGGATATTCGCTGGGTGAAACTGCCTGTTCCATTCGCTCGGACGAGAAGTTTGGGGTTGAACATGAGCGAGCGTAACCAACGAGTAGTGGAACATGCGGCCTGCCACGACCAGTAGCAGCCGCTTCATGGAGTCCGAATATACGTTCAGAACGAGTGACCGGGGTCCTTGTCAACGTGTCAACGAAAGGGACTCCCCATTCGACGTATCCCCGCCCAAAATTCCCACTCGAGATCGGTAGAAAAAACAATGAAACAAAGAATTCAAAAAAGACCAGTTGCTGTGCCTGTGTCAAGAGAATTGTTGCAGTACAAGGGATTACCTCCCGTGTACGTCAAGGCATGCGAAGAAACCTAACTAATGACACCCGCTATGACCGGAAATGGTAGTGGTAAAGAGGCAGTGAAAATACGACATCGCCACGCGGCGCAATTTTAGATATTGACGGGACCTCTGATTGGTGGTTCGTTTTGCCCCAGGGCGCAACCGCCTTTCAAGCCCTTGCGAAAGTTGCAGGTGGCATTTGGTATGTTTGGTATAAGTACTGTTTCGCAAGCGTTTGCTCGTGACTCGCCTCGAAGGACGAGTAGTACCAATGGCCTGTACAGTAAGTCGCAAACCCCCTTGTGATGTTGCATGATGGGCCTGATTTAAAGTGACCACAGGTGAGACGACCCAGGGCTGTGCTGACATCGAGGACAGGTTAGGCGTTACTAGCCGAGAATGGATGCATCTTCTCCACGTGCCCGGGCCCTTGACAAAACCAACTTCCCTGGTCAGTGGGCGGAAGATAGAAGCATGTGATGCTCATCCGAACACAACCTGGGCCAAGGCTCCGATCACTGAGTGAATGGTTTTCAGATTGTTGTATTCATGATGACGGGCGCCCATAGATTATAGACCACCATCCCACGTACAAGCGTATCAACGCAGCAGGGTAGGGGTAGCCAGAGTGCTAGTGCTCACTGCTTCGTAACAAATCAAGATGGATATGGCTCCGTTGACACATCTGGCGTGAATGAACACGCTTCGAACCGCGCTGAATGGACCACGAAAATCGAAGGCCCGTTTAAATCTGTATAATTTCGATGAAAACGAGTTAGTAGAAAATGCCCACTGTGAATGTAACGAGGGATTCGTGCACGCTTCGATATTTTTAATACTTTCCACCATCCTTGTAGTTCGATTAGTAGTGTTACCCTGAAGTGCGTTTCTGAGGGAGTGATAAATGAGTCAAAGAAATCATATTTTAGGGTGGGTGGGGCGCTATGCTCTGAGCCGAACACCTGGTCCTCACGATCAAGCTTGGAGAAACATGCTCGACACGATCAGATGCACTAATATACTCTACAAATCTTCCGGAAGCTTCGGGTATAATCGAGCTTTGAATCTTGGAAGCCTGAAGACGCTATCTCGGAATATTTGGTGGTCGAGATGCAGGACAACTAATCTTGGTCATTCCATTCATTTCGGATCCTCCGGGCTGCAAACGGATGACAACAAATAGTTGGACTGTCCTCAGCCTGGCAGCTGTTGACCGATTTACATCTCTTTGTTGTCAATGCGCAGAAAATCACCGGCCCTCACAGCTTGATCGTGCCATCGTGAACCAATTGCTCGATGCGGGCTTCTGAGCAAAAGCTGGTCGAGGCGAAGACCCCACTCGCATCGCTCTGTAAAGATGCCTGGACGGTCTACACAGTGCCACGCGCTGCAAGAACCGTTGGACGCACCTTGAGCTCAAACGTGCACACGGGGTAGTGCTACTCTCGATGCCCAAAGGTAGGCGTATTGCCTCGCACCTTCCCGATATCGTCGATGTCTGTTGTGTTGCACTGGAGTGGGGGACAGGGCAAAGCTGAATGAGTATCATCTCTTGTGCAATGGATTCAAGCCACCGTGATACCCGCTGCCCACACATGAGGAGGGCGCACAAGACGTGGGCAGAATGTACCCGCAGTGCGCCGAGGCTGCAGAAACGCGCAGATAGGAGCCTTTACGCCTTTCCACCGACCCTCTTCCTCACTTTCAGGCAGAAGCGCACGTCCGCTATTACTCGTATGCGCCAAGTGCTGTTCTTCACCAGTGCGGTCGCAAAGTTCAAAGCGAGAGGTTTTGATGAAACATGCAGTGATGCGGATGCCCCGTCGTGTATGCTTCCGTCGTCACCCCGCGTTCGTAAGCCATTCGGGCAGCGTCAATGAGGACGCCCTACACGTTCAACGGTCGTTGGACAAAATGGCAAGAAGAGGCGCGCCTGGTGTCTTTCTTGTACTCTAGTGGCCGGAGACATGGCCTACGTCGCTTTCCGTCATCACGGTCTTGCTGCCAGACCTCCCGGATGTCGTGCTTCGGGCTGCGCGACAGGTTATGTTCGCACCATTGAGTCTGAGAACTTCGTCGTCGTCGACGACCGCGCGGACATGCCCCAGTCCGATGCGCCAAGTCCACGCAAGTCACGATGAAACTCGATACGAAAAAAAGAATGAAGGCAGCGCTGCGATCTCGACACCGCGAGTAATTGCCCTCAGATCGAGCAAGGAGACGCGAGACCAAACAGACTTGCAGGTGCACTCGGCAAAGCTACCGTCTCGACGTCGCGTGTCCATCTTGTCCTCGAGTCGTGCTCAACGGTGCCCAGGCTGGACTGGTAGCAAGGCGTGTTCGTCATGTTCCAAACGCCAGAACCTGACTGCCGCTCGCGTCTCCCGCCCTCGCCCATCTTGCTCGTCACCTGTGTCGCACAGCCTTTGGGCACTGGGACAATCTCGGACAGCTGGCCTCTGCGCGCAGCCCAGGGGACCGGTCTGGCCACAAAGCACTCGAGGATCACCCTCTCCAACGTCTTCCTCCAACGAGGGTAGGCATGGCCGCGAGCTGGACGCCCTCTGACGCGGACGCATACTTGGTACAGCCGAGTCCCATGGTCGACGCGTGTGCAACGTTCATGCATCCTGGGCCTGTGTGCCGACTTGCTCTGGCGAAGGCACGATGCACCCCTTTGGAAGCCCGAGCTGTCTGCGCAAACTCGAACGCACCATCGTCAACACCTTGAACGCGGAACTCGTTGCACATCAGAAGCCTCGACGGTCTCTCGATGCGACCCAAGGAATGCCCCCACACATACGACGGAGGCAATAAAGACCAGTCCGTAAATGCACAGGACCGGAGGGTATCGCCGGTGGACAGGATGCCTAGTACGACGGGCCGACCACGATATTGATCCGAGTGGCAACACCGGCCACCCGAGTCGCGCGCACGATCCATGGGAACGACACCAGAGGATATACGTGTCTAGATGGGTCGCGATGACAGAACGACTGCGAGCTGGGTGCTCGCAGCGATCGCCGCCGCCGAGGGATGCCTGTCAGGAGATGAACGCGCTCGACGTGGTGCGCCTCGCTGTCTCCACAAATGCCGTCTCGCGCGCCTCGCGCTCCCCTGCCTTCGCGTTCCGATCCCCTATCGGGCAAGAGAGCGCATGGGAGATGTCGAGCGGTCGGGGGGTCTCCTAGCCGCTTGTGCTCGAGCTAGGTTGGCTGAATGTGAGTCCATATTTATGAATGTTTACAAATGTACGACTCGTTGCTCATTGCAGCCAGCCCATGCCCACCCCCTCAGGAGAGCAAGCAGACATGGATCCCGAACCTGATCAAATACGCGCTCAAATCCAGCGTGCAATCTTCGGTGATGCGCCCAGGCCCACAAGGGAAGGCGGACAGCTGACCGAGTATGAACTGTGGTGGTCTCGACACTATCAGTGGCTCAAGGACAGCGGTTACTTACTCCGGCCCCGCTACGCCCCGGACTGGACGCCTTCTTGGAAGGTAACCAAGAAGAATTGGATTTTTTGCGAGGACGGTTTTCCAGCTCCGGTGTGTAAAACCCATGCTAGATTGTCTTGTACTGCTCACATAACGAGAGCGCATAGCTTGCTACTAGGATTCTGGATGCCACCCGTATTTCGGATGGCACATACGTTACGCTGAAGTTAATCGACAGAAACTATCATCCTTACGAGGTCGAAATCGCACAATATCTCTCTTCTGAACCGCTAGCTATGAATGCTAACCACTGTGTCCCCATTTACGACGTCATACCCGTTCCTGAAGAACAGAATAGAGTTATCATTGTCATGCCTCTCCTCGGAGAATATACACACCCTGCCTTTGACACCATCGGGGAGGCAGTGGAGTGCTTCCGGCAACTATTCGAGGTTCGCCTTTGTACCGCTCTCACATCTGTTGTTGACATTCTGTAGGGCCTTCAATTCATGCACCAGCACCGTGTTGCCCATCGGTAAATCCTATCTCAAGCGCCCCTCATTCCTTGACTCAGTTCCGTGTAGCGATTGTTCGTCCAGAAACATCATGATGGACCCAAAGGGGATTTACCGCGATGCGTTCCACCCAGTCTCTACTTTAATGAGACGAGACTTCTCTGGATACGCGCGTTACAGGACCCGTACCGCACGACCTCCGAAGTATTTCCTGATTGATTTTGGCCTATCACGGCGCTATGACCCTTCCATCGTGAAGCCAATGGAAGTCCCTATCTGGGGAGCCGACAAGGAAGTTCCAGAGTTTCAAAACTCGAATGCGCCTTGTGACCCCTTCCCCACTGATGTGTTCTACATCGGCAACACTCTCAGGAAAGATTTTGACGAGGTATATTACTTACTGTGTGTTATACATCCCTAGCTAATCATGACACTAGTCGAAGCTCGGGTTTGAGTTCATGCAATCTCTAATCACTGACATGGTTCAAGAAGATCCCATGAAACGACCCACCATGGATGAAGTCGTAAAGCGATTTGCAGACATCAGAGCCGGTCTTAGCGTCTGGAAGCTCCGTTCGCGTGTGGCCAGTAAAAAAGAAAGGACGTATAGTGCCGTGATCCGTGGGGCCTTTCATTGGATACGACAAATCGGACATATCACTCTAGGTATTCCACCTGTACCCACGACTTCGTAACTTCGGGAACGCCAGTGATGTTCATCTTTGTGTCGTATGTCTTACCCGTTATGACATGTTATGTTTTTTGAGTGGCGTCGTGTCGCCCTCCAGAGTCTCTGCGGGGCACTAAGGATTAGGAATTTCTACCGCCACATTTGCTTTCGCAAGCTGCGTCGTCGCTGGGCTTTAAATGGACAACATTCGCTGGGTAAATTCATTTACTCAGACGAGTTGGACGGTGACCTCGAACCAATATGCCACTGCTATCGGGTGTAACCAGTGGCTACTGGAACATGCGGCCTGCCATTGACACGATCCTGGCGGCTGCCTCGTGGATTCCGAAGATGAGTGAGTGACCGGGGTCCGCTTCCACGTGTCAAAGGAAAATGTTCGGAGGACCTCCCCATTCGAATGTGCCTCTTCCTACCTGTGCTGTTTTCCAAGGACTCGAGATCGATCATTGTACTCAACAATAAGTACAAACGATTCAAAAAAGATCAGTTCCTGTGTCTGTGTCAAAAGAGAATTGTTACAGTACAAGGTTACCTCTCGTGCACGTCAGGGCGTGGGAGAGAACCAAACACTCGTGACGTGTTCTGATCCAAAAAAGGTAATGGTAAAGGGGCAGTGAATAACGCGACAGCGCGCCGCGTGGCGTGATTTATGACGAAACCTCTGATTGGTGGGTAGTGGTGTAAGCACTGCCTCGCAGGACTAGTGGTACCCAAGTTACGGCCTATACAGTAAGTCGCAAACCCCCTTGTGATGTTGCATGATGGGCCTGATTTAAAGTGACCACAGGTGAGACGACCCAGGGTTGTGTTGATATCGAGGACAGGTTAGGCGTTACTAGCCGAGAATGGATGCATCTTCTCCACGTGCCCGGGCCTTGACAAAACCAACTTCCCTGGTCAGTGGGCGGAAGATAGAAGCATGTGATGCTCATCCGAACACAATCTGGGCCAAGGCTCCGATCACTTGGTTTTCAGATTGTTGTATTCACGATGACAGGCGCCCATAGATTATAGACCACCATCCCACGTACAAGCGTATCAACGTAGCAGGGTAAGGGTAGCCAGGGTGCTAGTGCTCACGGCTTCGTAACAAATCACGATGGATGTGACTCCGTTGACACATCTGGCGTGAATGAATACGCTTCGAATGGCGCTGAATGGACCACGAAATCGAAGGCCCTTTAAATCTGTACAATTTCGATGAAAACGAGTTAGTAGAAAACGCCCGCTGCGAATGTAACAAGGGATTCGTGCACCCTTCGATATTCCTAATACCTTTCGTCATCCCTGTGCTTCGATTGGCAGCACCACCCTGAAGTACGTTTGTGAGGGAGTGATGACCAAGTCAAAGAGATCATACTTTAGGGTGCGCGGGGCGCGCACGGAAGGACCCGCGATTGCTATGCTCTGAGCCGAACACCTAGGTTTTCATGGGGGCGAACGTTCATTGAATCGACCTTGGGAAAAGTGAACCCCAGGCAGGAGACAGAGTCCACGGGTCATCCAGAACTTTCGACTTGCCCTGGCAAGTGGGTGCTTAGAGGTCACCGCGTGAACGAACAAGAAAGGTAGTGAAAAATAGCCCCCATACGTTTGAACAGAGTAGATAAACAACGTACAGAAAATACGGGCGCGCTGAGCGTCGCGGGATTACTTATGTAAATGGCCTGGCCTAATGATGGTCAGCGAGTCCCAGCCACTTTGAAGGCCCGCGGGGCTCATAAGGCGTGTCTCCCTTTTACCGACAAGAGCCTCCCCCGAGACTGCCTCCCTCATGACCAAGCTTGGAGCGAGACAAGGAAACTTACTCGACACGATCGGATGTGATATACTCTACAGATCATCTGGAAGCTTCGGGTGTAACGGGGTTTCGAATCTTGCAAGCCTGAAGACGCTGTCTTGGAATATTTCAACGTGGTCGAGATGCAGGACAACCTCGAAGTTTGAACCCGTTCCCCAGGGATACGTATCGCCCAGTCCAGCCCCGCAAATGGATGACAACAAATAGTCGGACGGTCCTCGGTGCCCCGAAGCCTGGTAAATCTCGGCGCTGTTGATTGACTTACATCCCTCTGTTGTCAGCGCGCAGCGAATCACATCTCAATCATCCTATCGTGAACCAATCGCTCGGTGCGAGCTTCTATGCAAAAGCCGGACCACGTTTGCCCCGCAAAGTTAATCGTAGAATCAAGTCTTCAAGTTAGACCCCGGCCCAATCACCAAACGCTCAACGCGCTGTTGGATCCCCTTGCATTCTGGTTGATCCTCCCATGGTCGTCAACCCAAGATATCGGCAGTGCGTCCCAACTACCTTCATTGAGCAGCATCATGCTACCTATGTAGTCCTGTCGGTCAAGCGTTCGATTGCGTTTGCCCACTTGGTCACACCGTCGAGCCGAAGTCGTATAGCAACAGTCGTGGGTATTCGTTGCCTCTGTCGTGCTTTCGTCTCTGACCCGGCACTGCCTAGATGTCAGGAACCCAGACATAACCCTAGCGCCACTGCAGGAGTCGACAATAGGTAGTTGGTGGAGTGCTGTCAAATTTTGTCCCAATGCATCGGTTGCTTGACGTGGATAACTGACGTGATCAAGTCTTTCGAACATGCTTGACTGCCAGGCTAGGTGTGTTGTGCGAACACCTCCCACAGAACAATATTCCACTTAAGTTAGCCCCCGATCAACCCGGATCTATTTGGATATGGGGTACAAAGGGACTTTAGGAGTCTATTAATTTGTTTCTCCTGATAGTGACAGCTCAGCAACGATAACGTACGCGTGGAAAACCGCTCTATCCCCACCATGGCACCGAATGGTCGACACGGACAGGAACTGTGGCGTCCGGCGCGTCAATCATGAGTATAAGACCCTGCTTGCCAGCTCAAAGCCAAGAAAGGTAGCCCCATTTGCAAATGGTGAACTACGATTGTCCGTGTCAGCCGCGTCACGATCTGATGGTGTGGCAGGTCGCACTGACCGGATAAGAGTAGGTCCGAGCCCACGGGTAAATGCGGCGATGCCTTCCGTCCGCCATACTTTCCGTACGCAGTCCCGAGCAGAGGCGTACTTTTGGCCTGTCGAGGGAGTGAACCCATCCGTCTGCATACGCGATTTTATCATGTCTATGGGGTATATCACCGCCCACAGCTACAAGCAGCATGAGCTGAAGCACATCCATCAACGAGGGGACCCTACCGCGTAGCCAGCCGTTGCACCATAAAGGACAGCATTTAGAGGGCTAAGTTGTTCACGGCGGATGCCCTTTTGCGACATTTCACGTTGAACCAGTTTCTCATACACCATGAAATACATTCCATAACCGGTAGCTTCGCGGAGGAAAGTGACACATTGGCCCTTGAAGATACCACGAACCCCATGTTGTGAATAAATCTTCTTAATTGCATCAAAGGGACCGTTGTACGCTGGGTTCGTGTTGGATTGGGTCTGCAGTCCTAAAGGTCACGTGAGATGGACGATCCACCTGATCATCCGATGGGGAATCTCACGGATCCTAATGTGCTCGACGGGGCCGGAGACGAAGCCGTTGGCGAGACCGGCGGCCACGCCCGCTGTGAAGAGTTGGCCTGCCCCAAGAGTCTTGCCTCCTTCACCCCCCGTTTTGTGAGCCAGATTGTGTTCCGCGAAAACTCTCTTGGTGTACTCTAGTGCACCAAACTGTATGGACACGCAGAGTCCAATGCCCAGCAGCGGAGTTAGCGTGCCCTGGAAAAGCTTGTCAGTCGGTTTCCTTGCGTCGTCGCAGGGTTGATCCCGACCTTGTAGAACGCCAACGGACCCTCGTTCTTGAGAATCCCGCCTGCGCAGTGCAGCATGCCCGTGTAAGTCCCTTTGGCTGACGTTTGCATCCGCTGCAAAAGGAGCCGAGGGTCTGAACGTGGACACGCTTGAAACGAACGCGCGTTCAAGGATAGCACTGACCACTTTCACGATATCAAAGGGCTGCCCGACGAGCACCTGTTCTCGACGAAAAGGAGCAAGACTTGACGTCCGGATCATCCACCCGAGGAAACAGCCGTCACCCACCTGAGCGATTCCGCCTACAGTCCCGGCAGTCAAGTCCTTGATGGTGTTCGTCGCCATGGTGGGAGAGGACTTTGGGTTGTCGTTCACCTGTGGAAACGACGGGTCTGCAAGCGCGTCCCGCAACTTCCGTCTGGTCTATCGTGAAGGCACGGCCGGACGCACGACTATAGACTCGAGCATATTCGCGGACTTGAAATAAATTTTACATAACATACATATCTAAATGGCACGTGATCTAATTGGTCTGAATCCCTCCCACGAGGTTCTTGCCTCCTTGGCCGGTGAGCTGGCTCCTGATCGGACGCTTAATGCGACTCATGGGATCCTTTCTTGCAGGGTTTCAAAGCTGATGACAGGAGCTGTTGCAGAACAGGCCGTCGTCGAGGACGACGTCGCTTTTCGTGCCGCCGGAAGCGCGGATGCTCCAGCCAAAGATGGTATGCGCGACGAGTGCGTGGACGAAGACGGGACTGGAGATGAGGACGAAGAGGAGGAAGACGAAGAAGAGGCAGAGGAGATAGCGCGTCGTCTCAAGGAACAACTCTGGGCAGACATCAACAAGGCCCAGGCGGCACAGGCAAGCGCGAATCCGCTTGCGGCCGTCGTTGCGGCTCGGCCGGGCGAGCAGGCGGGGTGTGGTCCGAGGACTACCGCCCTGGCAAAAAAACGCGACGCGGCGCTGCAGACGATGAAGGCCATCCTTGCGATCACGGCCGACGATGCGCTCGCCCACACCACGCTCGGGTCGGCGATCGTTCCGGGGACTGACAACGACAGCGTGCTGAGCGTCCTCGACCGAGTCGTCCGTACCGGATCTATCTCCAAGGAGCTTGCGAGGGTGCTGACGCCCGTCTTGGTGTCGCTGGCCCGTTCCGATACGCTGTTCGCGACGATGCGCCATTCGAACGCGCCTGCCCTCCAACTCGACAAGGGGAAACGCAAGCGCGACGAGAGCGAAGAAGAGCAACGGCAAAGCGATGCCCGCGCGCTCAAGCGACCCAACGTCGCCTATCCCGATTTCCAGCGGCAAATTACCGAAGCTGTCAACATCGTCTCGAGCGCGCTCGGCGTCAACTCTCCGACGGATCGGTCCCTTGATCCGTCCGTCATAGCGTCCATTCAACTACAGCTCCATCAATTGTTTCTTTTCTCGATGACATCATCTGCCGGAGGTGGCCCCGAAATGAACGCACTGCAAGAAGTCGGGGGCCTGATCCAGGTCCTCGGCGTCCTCAGCGGCATCCAGATAGGTCCTACAGCCACTCCAGACCACGCGGCCCACCCCTGGATCCCGCACACGCCCGCACCGTTCCACGACATTGGCACGGCCGTCTACCCGTGTCTCGTACCCGGATGCCGCAAGATATTCGCGAGGCTGTACAGCCTGCGTGCGCACCAGCGCGTGCATGCGGTGCACCGTCCGTTTCGGTGCGCGGTCTGCCCCGCGTCGTTTGCGCGCAACCACGACCTGAAGCGGCATGCGCAGCTGCACGAAAAAAAGGCCTGGCAGTGTGCCGGGTGCGACAAGACGTTTTCACGCCGGGACGCGATCAAGCGGCACAAGAACAGCAGCGCGGCGCGCGGGGGCAAGGGCACGGCGTGCGTCCACGCTGCCATCAAGGAGGTCGCGCTGGATAAAGGCGGGGACGACGACGGCGCGGTGCGGGAGGGCCGGCGCACGCGGATATGGACGGACGCGGCCGCCGTGCCCTACCACCACCACTACCACGACGGACAGATGGAGGAAGGGGAGGTGCACGAGGACGTGGTACGACGGACGCAGGCCGCCGTGCTCGGTCTGCACGCGACGCTGCAGAAACACGTGTCGGGCGCGCTGGGCACGGACCACGCGGCGCCTGCATTGCACCTCGACCCGACGGGCGGACAGGCGACGCTGGCGAGCGTGATCGCGCGCGCGCAGATGCAGAATGTGGCGGGCGCTGGCCTTGGCCTCGGGCGAGGCGAGATGACTCAGGGCTCTGCGGCTGCCGACAGCGATGGTCATGATGACGGCTCGGTCTACCCTGCAGGGTCTGCGTTCTCGCGTGCTGGCACGGGTGACAAGCCGCGTACGCTGAGCGGTACGTCGCTCGATTCTGCTCTGACCATGAGCGAGGCTGGGGAAGTGGCGAGGTCGGCGCCTCAGCTATCGCTCTACGGTCTGTCGGAAGAGCAGACGAGGCTGCTCGAGCAAGCGATCGCCAACGCTGCGTCGGCGGCACAGGCCCAAGCCGAGGCCGAGGCTGCCTTGGAAGAGGAAGACGAGGAAGAGGAAGAGCGACGGCAAGGACAGGCTGGCTTGGACGATGACGACCACGCATGACGGCGCCCGGATTCAGTGTATCGCTCGGGCCGTCTTGATGACTGTATCTATTCGATTTTTTTGTGCACTCGATGTACCGACACCCAGTAAGATAAATAATGTATGCGTATCTCGCCGTTCACCGAACTGCTCGTCAAATGTTCAACCAAATGCACCTCGACAATCAAGCGACCAATATGTGTACAGCAAGGCGTGGGGGGATGGTATCGTCGAAACCGAATGTCGATGTATTTACATGGAATGAATACGAAGAAGTAAAGAAAGAAAAGACTGGCAAAGACAGCCAAGACGGGAATCAGCAAAGACGAAACGAGGCAGCGGATAGGGGAACGCGAGATCGCTCACCTCTGGTTTTTGCTACGGGCAGGTCAGGGGAAGCGAAAATAGATATAGGGGGTAGCGCGCGACTACATTTTGCTGCTGGGGCCGTGTCGAGGCCGGGGCGGTCTCGGGGCGAGGTACTGTTCTCTTCGTTTCGCCTCGGCCTGCCGCCACGAGTCCTGGTTCTGAGGTGATTCGCGCTGCCATGCCTCTGCGATAGCCTGGGTGGGGGAGATGACAGGGTCGTGGAAACGATGATGACCTCTACTTCCGTCTGGTTTGGAGGAAGAGCGGGGCATGTCGGACGTCATATCGCATGGCTGTGGAGAGAACACGGCAAGGAAAAAACATACTCATGAATCAGAACGTTTCCAAGGGGGAGGCGGACAAAGGGGAAACCGACGTAAACGAGGAAAGACAAGAAAAAGGGTGCGTACGGCAGCAGCTCGATATTCATGCGGGTGGGACAGGGCAGGGGCCGGAGGGACGATGACCTCTTTATACAAGGTTTGCTGGAAACGAACGACGACGCTAATCTTATTCTTTCCTTCTTTTTATTTCTTGTGCCGTCGCAATATTCGAGACCCGTCCCGCGGGGAGGGGGGGAAAGACAGGCCTTTGGCTTCGAAGGCAAGCCACCATTGTTTGTGTGCCTGAAAAGGAAAGTTGAAAGATACGGAAGGGAATAACCGGTCAGAATAAGAACACGCCTTCTCTGCTGGGACTTGGGGGGGCCACTTGCGACGGGGCCCCCCCTGCGCGTCCTTCGCGATGAGAACCAGAAAGGGTAGCGAACAAACGGATTGCCATAACGGGTAGCTTCAAGGGCGGTCGATGGAGGGGAGAACGTAACGGATTCATACATTTTTTTTCTCTTCGGTGACGCGTTTAAATTCCAGCCCTTGTATGCTTGCAAGCGAAATAAGGCCCCCAAGACAATTCCGTCCTCGCTCGGCCCCAGTGTCCGCTTTTGAAAGACGCGCCCGTCCGATAGGCTGATCTCATGTCCGCCAGGGCGCGTGGTTTTTTTTGTCCTCTTGAATTTGTGCGTGACTCGTTTCGATATCCCCGTGTGCCGAGTCACTGGGAGCGAACGAAGATGAAACGGGAGTATGGCAACGGACGCTCGGACGAACTTGGGCGGGGAGCCTCGTGGATTGCCTCCGTCGAGCGCAGTGCCTCTTCGTCGCCACGAGGCCCTCGAATGCACGACAGACACAGACGTGTCGCCAGCGCCCGGAAAAACAAGAAAAGGGAGGGAGATATGGAGGAAGGGGACGTGTCGCGTGTCTCGGCCATTGTTCCCTCGTTATGGCAAGGACAATGTGTATCCTTGGAGGAAATATCAATGTGGCCCATGTTTCGGTTAAGGGCGCAATGGAGGACCTCGAGCGACGGGCCACTTGACCATGTCCGTCTCCGTTTTCTGCGTGAGAGCGCTCCTTGTCGCCACGGAGGTCAGAGACCCCTCCAGATTCTGAAGATCCGGCGACAGGAAAATCGGGTTGGCTCGGGGCGATCCCGTCCAGCGGGAGCGGTGAACCCCGCCGAGATCCACTGGCTTGCGGGGCAACGGCGAGGGCGTGTTGTCCTCCAAGCCCAGTCCTGCACCGCCCGTTCTCATCCCTGCTTGCTCCACCGGGCCGCTGTCCAGCCCCAGCGGTGCGCATTTTTAGACAGGTCATCCCCGCATGTCGCTGCTGAGCAAGCTTACAGCATCCAGGCCTGCTCGCAACGGACGACGCAGCATCTCGAACAAGATGGGCGACAAGTGAGTCCCCCGCCCCCCCCCCCGCGCCCACACCGGTCTCACGCCGTGCAAGCTTTGTCAACTTTATGGGCGGATCCCCGCTGAACCGGCTCTCCTGGCTGCGCCCGTCGCCGTCGTTTCTGAACGCGGTCGTCGCATCCCCGGCCACGCGCTGGATCCTGTTCCGGCGCGGCATGCCGCTGCTCGCCACGTACCCCGACGCGGCGCGGCGCGTGCCAGCCCTGCTCAAGACCGACGACGTCCGGCCGCTGCTCGGCCCCAGCCCGTACTTTGGCCAGGGCGAGCACCCCGGCGAGCAGAACACGGCCGCGACGCCCGCGCTCGAGTCCGCGCGGCTCCACGGCCCCCGCGTCGTCTTCCTCGGGCTCGAGGAGCGCGACCCGGCGACGGCGTCTGCGCTGCCGTCGTCGGACTTCAAGGAGCCCGAGGCCGCGGTCGCCAACATGGACGGCACGCCGTACTTTGCGCTCGACGTCGCCGATCTCGAGGAGGGCGCGGTGGGGGACGTGGTGGACAGCGCGACCTCGGGCGTCGCGCTGGCGTTTACGGAGCCCCGGGCGGCGATGGGTGCGCTGGATGCGTTCGCGGCCGCCGTCTTTGCGAGCGCGCGGAGCATGGTGGACTGGAACGACAGGAACAAGGCGCGTGGGTCTGTTGCGCGTCGCTGATCGCCTCGGCTGACTTGCGCGGTGCAGTTCTGCCCTGCGTGCGGGTCGCCGTCGTACTCGCTCTGGGCGGGCTGGAAGCTGTCGTGCACGACCCTGCTACCCTGGGCGGACAACACGGACAAGAAGCCATGTCCGTCAGGGTCAGTTCGGACCCCCATTCGCGGGAACGACTCTGACTGATGTCAACCAGGCGCGGACTGAACAACTACAGCCATCCGAGAACGGATCCTGTCGTGATCATGGTTGTCATGAACGAAGCTGGGGACAGGATCATGCTTGGCAGAAATGTACGTGTAGAGCGTCCCTTTTCGTGCTCTGGGCACGTCGACGACGTTTCCCCGCCAGAAACGGTTCCCACAAAAGTACTACTCTGCGCTGGCGGGCTTTGTCGAGCCCGGGGAGTCTTACGAGGACGCGGTGCGGCGTGAGATGTGGGAGGAAGCTGGGGTCAAAGTATGGAACATCCGATACCACTCTGGGCAGCCGTGGGTGAGCTCACGCGCCCTCTTTCTGTTGACGCTCCCGCATTGACGCTTACGTGGGCAGCCGTTCCCTGCCAATCTCATGCTGGGCTTTTACGCTACGGCAAACCCTCTGAAACCGATCCGTACGGATCTCGACAATGAGCTCGATGGCAAGTTTCTCTTTCTGACACGACGCAAAGGAGGTTTGATAAAGCCCCATCAGACGCGCGGTGGTATACGCGCGAACAAGTGTTGGCTGCTATTGATGCAGCGGATGGCGATAAGATCATGTCGGCGTGGACGGAGGACAAGACCGAGGGGCGACCGGGCAGCGATACGGTGGCCAAGGCAGAGGCGCCGTTCAAAGTGCCGCCAAGCACAGCGATTGCCGGGATACTCATCCGACATTGGGCACAAGGAAAGATAGAGGCGGGAAATGCCGCCAGAGGAAATCTATAGATAGCCCCGAACACGTCCTTTGATGATCAAGATGGCGTCGCTTGAGATTGCCAAAGGGGGTTGACGGGATGCTGGCCGCATTGCAAACGAGGGAAATGCTCAACGGCCGTCCTTCAACAGAACGCCCGAGTGGGCTTTGTTGGGGGCTGCGTATACTGACCGGACTGTTACAAGGATGCGCGTTCCTGGGCCATGGTGCGAAGGATGCCATCGCCATCTCGCCACAGACATTCCCCTTCCCAAAGCACATAATCTGCCATGCCGTGGTGTCGGATAAAGCGTGCGCACTCTTGGTCGCTTGCTCCGGGTTGGATCCAGATGGCGGGGATGCCCAGGGCTTTGGCCTGCTCCAACAACTTGATAGTGATCTGTATCCCGGGCAGGGTGAGAACACGAGCGACAACACGGATCTCGAATGCTGCGCACCTTGGCAGGGGTGATGATGCTGAGCGCAGTCTCGCTGGGCGAGGACAGTTCGTCGAGTGACCTGACCGTCTTGTGCCCTTCGAGTTCGCCGAGTGTCTGGACGGAAACAGACGGTATAAGGAGCGCGAACTACCGCTCGTCCCTCTGTCTTGGACTGACCGGATGCACGGGCGTCACATCCATATTTCGCGCAATGTACCACTGCAGGATCTGGAAGCCCCAAGGGGTCGGTCGTCAAGGAGACCCACCGGACGTGCGACAACAGCTCGCCTTTGTGCCCCACTTGGATTTGTCCGTGGATGCGCCGACGACGGCGTATTTTTTGTGCGTCAGAAAGAACTTTTGTCTGTCGACCGAGCTCGTCATGTTGGACGGTGTCGCCAGGCTGCGGAGACGGTCCGTTCGGGCAGTGAGACACCGTGTCTGAATCATCACCGCTCTGGTCAAGACGGGCCCGCACGGTTGCGCGACTTGGGACTCGGCCTCGTCATCGTCGCGCGTGCAAGGCAACTGCGTCGGGCTCTCACTCGAACTTGCTTCCACGGATTTTCAAGGGACCTGGGCATGAAACGAGGCGACAGGCACGCATGGCGTCATCTGGTCACGTGCATCTGCGCACGGACCAACGCCCAAAAGTATATAGTCCGAGCGTGTTCGGTTCGGATCTGCAGAACATACTCAGCTAGGATCTATTTTATAGAAACTAACTCGAGTCTCGCATGTTTACACATGCCACATTCCTTCAAATCCATTCGATGACATCCGCGCT
>JBBPLS010000477.1:0-16664 GCA_038089895.1 Boletellus ananas | reverse complement strand
AAATTTAAACCATCATGAAAATAAAATATACTCATAGCCTTATAATATTTATCTACATATTTTATGTTCAATTACATTTTGAAATACATTATAAGTGTCCCATAATATCGGAATTCCCGATGTGTCAAGGCTTCAGGGTCGGTCTCCACTTTGAACACGCTTTAAACCCGACTGGATTTCGGCGCCCGCAAGTGCACGGAGGCACTTTACTCGAGAACCGGATACCATTTCTGGAGGTCGGTCGCCTGGGGGGTCACCTAGGGAAAACATTTTATCCCGAAATCCAGAGCGCTACATTTTCCCTGCACGCACCTGCGCGTTCTAGTCCCATGGTTGAACTGACCGCGTGTCGACAGATCGAGGAGAGGGTGCCTCGACGAGCAAGTGGCCTCTAACGTGGTTCTGTCTGAGCTTGAAAGGGTTTTCCAATCTTGTAAGTTCTCAAATAGATATCAACAAGCAGACTTCCGAAACGGGACTCACCGCTCGAACAATCTCGAAGGTTAGCGACCAGTCAAGGACCGTCAGGCGCTTGCTGGACAATGGTCGCCATCGCTGACACACACACCGTCGCGACACACCCTGTTCTTCACTGATCTAGAAGCTTACAGATGAACCCTCGAACACTATAAAAAGGGACAATCTAGTCCAAATTCTTTCTCATCACAATATCTCTTTTTGCTGCAGTGTGTCAAAGGACATCCTCATCAGCTTCGGTATCATCTCGAAATCCACACTCAGTCATGTCTTCAATATCCCTCTATTACGATCCTGTTGCCGAGTTTGACCGTCTCTTGGAAGGCGCTCTCGCAGCCCGGATATGCCCTCGCGCGTGTGTTGCCTCCACAGAGGTCAGGCAGGCTACACCCCGACAACGTGTTGTCTACCGTCCAAGGTAATCTAATCTGCTATCTGTCTCCTTTTTTTCCAGGAGAAAGGTTACTGAATCCCTTCCAGGTTGGACGTCCTCGAATCCGAGGACACAAACAAGGTGACAGCGACGTTTGAGCTGCCCGGATGGACGCTAGACAAGGTCTCCATCGAAGTTCACCAGAACCGTCTGACGGTCTCTGGCGACAATTCGCGTGCCGATTCGGCGTCCAGCGATTCTCAGGCCCAGAAAGGGGAAAGGAGCTACACTGTGCATGAGCGCCGCTCTGGCAAGTTCTCCCGGACGTTGCCACTTCCCGTCGGGATCAAGGTAAGCATCGCTTGGTGGCCTGTCCGGCGCTTCTCATCACGGGATGCTCACCCGGTATGTGTGACACACAGCCCGAGGAGGTCAAGGCCAAGATGGAGAACGGCGTCTTGACGATCACGTTTCCAAAGACGCTGCCCGGTCAACTTCCAAAGCGCATCGCTATTCAGTAGGCAGGTTGACTGTTGTATGTGTTTTCTAGGACCATGTGATGAGTAGTATTGTAACACCGAGAAGAAGTGACCTCGGCGCACGTTGTACCCTACAATCCGTCCATCCTTTAATCTAATCTTGTGTCGAAACGAGTTCGGGGGAGCAAGGAAAAACTCATTCATCTTTTTTTGTCTTGCTCATTTATTGTCCAGTGAGGCATTGCCTCTTGTCAGACATTTACATGCTGTGGGTGAAGTACGGTACTAGTAGGTATAATATCTCGGTGCTCAGTTTTTATCAGGTATGGGGAGAGGGCCCGAAGGCTAGATGTGCGTGCGGTATGGTGCGGGTTGTGGGTCTATCGTAAGAATCTAGGTGCAGTCGTGCATGGAGTGAGCATAGGCTGCATGGCTCATTTTAAAGCCGACCCCTTCCCGTTCCCACACATAGTGAGTCTACGCCTTGCAGGTAAGTGTAACGCACCAAGCTACCACGCGGTGGCTGCTCCAACTCGTCACCCGCGTTTCGCCCCCGAGTTAAACGGAGCGCATACTCGCACAGAGTCGGCCCCAACCGGCGTACGTAGAGCATCGGCCGGAGGAATTTCGGTGATTCGTGCTTTCAGCGACTGGTAGAGGTATTGCAATTATTGACGCAACACGAACCCACTAACCGCCCTATCCTCGATTTGGGCCCCGGGTGTCCTGTCGCAGAGAAACGCGTCGGATGGTTTTCACACCGTTCCCCGGGCTGCCCTCGATCCCTGGGGTAGATTGGACGGCCAAAGCCCGAGGACCCAGGGAGGGCAGAAGGAAACCCCACAACTCTGGAGTTTCTTCCTTATCGCTCTTCCGGTCGATGGATGCCATCTACTCATCTCGGGTGCGCCGAGCTTTCAGGCTACCAATGCCGGCAGTGCCCGTGGTGCGATCTTGGCGCAAGAACGATCGTCCATGAACGCGGTAGCTCGGCCTTGTGGCTCCCAATTTAATCAACATAGCAGCAAACAGCCCACACACATGCCCATCATGGTGTCATATCTACAAGATGAACACGTTCGTCAAGGTGTGCTCCCCCGTGCCTTCATGACCACATCCGGTTCAGGTGCATGCCCCGAGCTGCCCAACCTCTCCAACTGGCTGCCGAATGCGTACGAATTAGTAGTTTGGTGGGTACAGAGTCGGTGTCTATCACATGGTCATCCCCTCTACGTTCTTGCACGTCGGATAACCAACTCGGAGGAAGCTGGCCCTGATCTTCTAGTTGTCCTGAGGTACAAGTGGCATCGACTCCAATGAGCGATGAGTGCGTGTGTCGACTGATTTTTCACAGCAGTTTTAGCGACAATGTAAGGCTTCCTTTCATGCGTACGCGTATGCTCGGGTCTCACAAAGTTCGGAAAGTGAAATACCACACCGAGAACACGTGCCCTTTGGAAACGCACTAGGTGATTTTCAATGACACGATCGACATGTAGGGATGGAACGGCAGACAGTTCTAGTGTGGGTTCGGGCGCTGCCATGAGTTTTTCAAATCTACGCAAGAATGCGTGCGCGATATTCTTTTGTACTTAAAGATCGACACTGGGAAGTCCAATTTCTCCGATACCAGGGAGAAAAACAGCAAAAAGAAAGGGAAGTTGGACTATGATCAGATGATTCAACAAGGAAGAAGATCAATTTACTCGTAAATATTCATAGCATTGAACTCAAAGTACGCGTTCGAAAATGCTGACGGGTTGTTATTCACATAGTCTAACCGAAGAAATGTGGGTCTAGTTTGGCAAAGGAGAGTTCAGGTGAGTGAGACGCACCCTCGCAAGTTGATGGGCATCCATCCGAGGAGTATACAGCACCAGACCAATCTCCACCTGTAAGAGTATGTCATAACGGGTCACGAACACATACAGTATCAAGCACGGCGCACAGAAGGTCAGATTGATGATAATGTTCATAGGTCCAAAGTGGGAATTGAAATCGCAATCCGTATTCGGGAAGTAAGCCACAGGCGTACCCTGATCGAAACGTCTGTAAATTTTCCCCGTGTGTTAGGACGAAGTAATTACCCAGGTACTGGTGTCAACGGTGCCACCTGGATTTATTACTTCCGAAGGAACAGATGAACTGTCGCGTTCCCAGAAGTAGACTGAGATGTAAGTGGGGCTCCGCTCCATCGCATACCTGACGGAAACAGTCATCTCGATTTATGCATGTAAAGAAAGCAGCCGACATTTACCAGCCACCACCATTTCTGTTAAAGTTCGGACCAAAACTGTTGTTATCGCTCATTTTAACACCACATCCGCCAGAACCTTCACAATCGGTTGACACAGTCGATCTGCGATGCGTGAAACCGTTTCTAAACCATGAGGAGTTCCGAACAGGGCGAACGTACCCGGTCATCGTCCGAGATGATGGCATAGTGCAACCTATAAAAGCACAAGGAGAAATCACGTTCATCTCATTGTTCGAACACCTACCGGAACTGGTGTGCAGAGTCGACTGGTTTGGTGTCTCGCTGTTGACCCCTTCAACGATGTCGATCTCCCCCTGCGTACAATCCGTCACATGGGTTGATATCAGTCATGCCCGAAGCTCTCACATTATTCGGCCAGTTTGCACCGACTTCCTGGAAGACCGTCAACGTCTGATAAATGTCGAATCAGAGACCAAACACACCCTATACATATCCCAGATCAAAAGGGGAAAGTATTAGTGATTGTATTGGGACCGAGAACGAAACGGACCCTGGTGCACTCTTTAGTACTCCGTACATCCAATTATCAAATAAAGAAACGCACAAACAGCAGGCCATGTTCCACATCCCTCTGGCACGTGACCAATATCAAAACTGGTGCCCTTTCAACGGGGAAACAAAGGTGTGCGATAAAATTGATCCGCTTACATCACGACATGGGCACTGTACTGATTGTTCGACATCAACCTAAATGAGTTCCGACCCGGTCCGGAAGAGCTGAGAACAGTCGTGTCGTCTGCCCGCAGAGTCACGACGTTCCCGGAAACCGAATACAGCCCATCTGATTGTGCTGTCGATTTGCTGACATAATTCCTACCGCATACCGTTTAACAAACGAGCGAGAGACCGAACGGTGTCACGTACACCCGTCCATTTGTAGGATCGGAAATTGTCTGCCACAGAAAGAAATTGAGGAATGACTGTCCTGCGAGACTTCCACTCCTCGAATAGGTTGCGGCCTGTACGTGGACAGAGGCTGCAAGCGAGACGAGGACAAGGATTGCGCACTTCATTGCACGAGTCAAATCTCTCGTTCCAGCAATACAGGGCATCTTATACAACGCAGCAAAACACGCCAAGATTGCCATGAAGTGCCCACCATATGGCGCCTGATTCACGGGACCCCCACTTTCGCCGAGCGCACCGCGGGATGTCCTATACCAGCGAAGTTTCTGACGAGTGGAGTGACAGCAATACGACGGCCGTGCGTTTTCCGGTGGTGTTGTCCTAGTCACGAGCAAGAGAGCGTGCCCCTGGTTTCCATATCAGTAGGCCCCTGCCTGCGGTAGACTGACTAGAGGTGACATATGCCTATGAGTCTGCTATGGAAACAAGAGCTTCGGATGCGTGCTGAGAGATAGAAAGCTTGCGCGTAACAACAGGACCGAAAACTAAGTGAATTCTAGAAAAAGCACGGTGACAGAATGGACCCCATGATATAACTTGTGAACTTACTGGCAACTGTGTCGCACGGGTACCCGAAAATAAGCGAGAAACCCATGGTTAGGATATCACCACTGCCTTGGGTTAACATGTTGACTCGGAACGCACGACGCCCAATTTGGACAAAACAGTGACTCCGACTAGACTGTGACGGCACAAGCTTCGGGAACATCCACTCAAGTGAGCAATGCCACGTACGATAGGATTGTTTCCCGGATGGAGAGGACCCGGATAAGTAGCGTGTCGCAACCAGGTACCCCATACCATTATGTAATAGATGACAAGTCAACCTAAAACACCTTCAAGTTTACCTCGTGTCTGCCGTTGTGACGGGCCCCAAATTGACCACGGACGAAGCCATCCATGGTTGCATAGACATGCAGGGATCACCCAATTGTTGCTACCAGTGTCCCAGAATCATCACCCAATTTCCTCAGAGTCCCCGATTCAGCGCTGAAACGAGTTTCGCTTTAGTGTCCTGGCAGAGCTCCTCGGTTCGCGGTAACTCGTATGATCACTGTGATGTTATTTTGTGGAAAGAGCGACTGGATTGTCAGTGGTCACAAACTCACAGGTAGTGGGCTCTCTGCGGGTGAGCCAAGAATCGCACAACACGTTAAGAATGTGTCGAGTTGCAGTCGACATCCATTCCTATTGAACGGAGTTTGCTAGTGCCAAAGTTGCAGAAGCGGGAAACGGGACTAGATCGTGGAGCGAAGGAGGCCTTGTGGTGTTTGCAGAGGCTGCAGAACAAAAAAAGATTGCCGAAATGACTGGCAAGATTTTTTCATCTTTCCATGGATAACTTGTCTTTCCGAGTACGTGGGCAGCTTCTCACGATGTGATTGGCGGTGCTCGTCCGAGCATGTGTTTGTCTGATCTCCACTTGATGGCCTCAGGCTCAGGCGCTGACAAGCCCGGAATGGGACATTGATGGTCGTGGACGTTCGTGGATGAGCCTCCCGACTTGTCTCCCGTCCTGCGCAGTGCTTGTGCGCCGTTGATCCATGTCGCGGGCGCATCGGCGCTACGGTGGGTGCCGAGCTATTAATTGCTGTTATCGGACCAACCAAACACGAGAGCGAACCAGAATCAGCCTCCAGTGCGGCCTTTCTGCCACGTCTGCCTCAGAGCCACTAGCCTCGGCACTCGCTCAGGCGGGGGACCGCAGACGTTTCTCAGCCTCCCTTTCCTGTCGGCCTTCGGTCGTCACCCACTCCGAGCTCCTCGCCCCACTCTTCTCTATCTCCAACCATCATGCACCCTTGTCTCTTCATCCCCGAGCTTACACTCTACATCATCCACCTCCTCGCTGATGACCGTCCGGCTTGGCACGACAGTCGTTATCTCAAGAATTCCAGGGATGTCGCGCGACTTGCTAGGACATGCAAAACGCTTGCAGAGCCCGCCCTCGACGTCCTCTGGAGGACCCAGCATTCCCTTTCCCCATTGGTCATGTGCCTCCCCCCTGATGTCTGGGAGCTCACTAAACGAGGCAAGGCTATCGTGAGTTGCTCTTGCCCGACATCCTTGCACCATGCTTCGCGTTGACGTCCGTACCTTTCTTCTGAATCGCCTCATGTAGTCTTTCAAGAGAGATCCTACCCCCGCGGACTGGGCCTCCGTCAAGAAGTATGCCCATCGCGTCCAGTCCGTCTCCCAACCCGCGTCGTTTGCCCTCCCTAGGCTCGACGATGCAGCCCTGACTACCCTCATTACGCCCTCGAATTTCGGCATGTTGTTTCCCTCTCTCCGAACCTTCGACTACTCCGTCGTCTCGGTCGCCGCACCCATGATCCATCTGTTGACGAGTATCTTGTCGACTGACCGGCACTTGGAGTCAGTAACAAGCCTCAGCGTCATATGTCCAAGGGCCTCCCAGCGAGAGGAAGTCTATGATCTCTTTCATGTCATTCGAACGAAAGCGACGCGACTAGAGACATTAAGAATTGAATCCTTCACCTCTGCGCCTTCAAATTCGTCTCTTGCGGTGAAACTTTTGGATGGAGAGCTGAAGTTCTTGCGGAAGCTGGATCTGAGTTGGACAATCCATGTCTCGCCCGAGTGCTTGTCGTGTCTCGCAGGAATGCAGCACTTGCAGGAGATGAGTTTATATGTGCGTCGTGATATCGACCTCGAATTCTTGGCAAACGGCTGTTCTCGTGTCGACTCTAAAGGTCACGGTAGAGTAACTTCCAGGCGGACGTTCCCCGCCCTGAAATCACTCAAGGTCATGGCACACTCGCTTGAGCAATGCACCATGCTCATGTCGCTCGTCATGTCCCCTTTTCTTGATAACATCATCTTCTCATATGATGTCCAAGCCCCGAGTGCGCTCATCGAGACATTCTTCCGCCAAGTTCAGAGGACGTATCGGGACACTGTCGCGGCGTCCAGATCTACAGCGCCCTCCCCACCTCCGGTCCTTTCTCTCACGCTCAAGCACAACCTCGGCCCGTTCTCGAGCGCGGCATCTCCCTTCTTGATCCACCCCTCCCAAACACTCTCGCCTCTCCTTACGCTCCCACGTCTGCGCACCTTGCGCCTGCTCCATCTCGGCACGATCGCCATCGACGACGCGTTCCTGCGCGAAGCGGCGAACGCATGGGGCACGCACCTCCAGGAGCTCGAGGAGTGCGGGATACCGTGGGTGGGTGTGGAGGAGTCGAAGGAACTTCCCGGGTTCGTGGCCGCGACGCTCGACGGTGTCGGCGCGTTCGTGAAACGGTGTCCCCGGCTCGAAAGGCTGCGCGTGGCTTTTGATGGGCGGAGTTTTCCGGGACTAGGACAGGGGTCCGGTTCTGGGCTAGAGCGCCGGCCTGGTCCTGTGGCTCAAGGCTCGCGGGAACAAGAGGAGGGACGGGACGGGTGCAGCGGGAGGAGTGTGGATTCACGGGACGGACGACGGTGGCGGGAGCGTGCGCTGTGCTCCTTGCCGTCAACGTCACCTGCGCTCCAGGTGCTCAATGTCCGTAATTCTCCGATCGACGATCCGGAATGCGTTGCCAAGTTTTTGAAGCGGGTCGCGCCCGCATTGCGCGTTATCTGTGTGGAGGGGTCGTTGGAAATGTGGCGCAAGTGGCGGGAAGTGGAGGACCGGATGAAGTTGACCGGGGCGCTTTGAGAAGTGTCTACCGGGTCACCAAGACCCGCATGCTTTCTTTTCAGGTCGCATCTGTGTCGGATGGTGGAATTGGACGTGGACGGAAGGAATCTAGCTTACATGTACCATTATATTAGCTTGGTTACCCTGGCCGTGGATGGTATCTACCTTCACATAGCACTCACGCATTGTTCTTTCAATACCCTCGGTTTTTGTCTCCTGTCTGATCCTTGGGAGGTGGTCAAAGAAACGTGCTACACCGCCGACCTAATACGAAAATCTTGATCCACTGCTCCGATATCTCGACGAGACGGCGTTACATAGTCAACAGATGATAACAAAGACGTCGAACGCTCCGAGAAGCTCCGCGCCCCGGCGGACCGCACGGGGTTTGCAGGGGGCCGCCACAGTCGACTCTGGATGCCCAATGCGAGATTCGTCAGAGCCACAGGTGCAGGTTCGCCCGCCTGAGATAGCTTTGTACAAGATCCTTTTTGCCTGGACCACAACCAAGTCGCCGCTCGAAGTCGCCACGACCTCGCACGGTCCCCATCAGATGTGGATCTCCTTCTTCTCGCCCCGAGCAGGCGGGGCAGGAGCAGGGGGCACACCCAAAAGGGTGACATTGGGCACTGACGGCAGATACTCCGTTTCTGGCGCCCCCTCGTAATCCGAATTTGTCCGACCGTATCAATGGCAGGTGGGGGTGATGTGAGCGGCCAGCTCTTGTCCTGTGGCTTCCGTCGTCAAAATGGGAGTGATATTCGGCATGCTGGGGCAACGGGTTTTCCGCTCGTACCCGGTCCGAGGGCGGGTTCGAACGAAGACGCGAATGATTCTCATCAGATATCAAGGTTCCTTGTATGGGTGAAAATTTTCCTCTGTTGACCTGCCGTCGATAACGAGCTGATATGGAAAGAGCGTCAGTTGATGAATGGCGAAAAACGGGCTGTATGGGGAAAAACGTTTTGTGTCCTGCTGGCCGGAGTAAAAGCAGGTGTACGTACCCCAGGTGAGATAGCATTGATCTCGAGGGCAAGGTTTTTTTTTTCTCTTCGCTAGGTATACTTTCTATTCCTGATAAAAATGAAATTTCGATGGGCTAGTAGTAATTTGAAGGGGATGAGATATCGATGATCGATAAACAGCCATGAATGTGTAACTTTGTGTCTGGATTGAGATGGATATCTAGAAGGTATCGTGAGAGGCATTGTCATCAGTCATCAATTCCTCAACTGACACCTACTAAAGGACTGACGTGGTGATCACTACGTGCGTTATTGTCAAGTTGGAGGGGGAACGATGCACATTTGGTCGGAATCAGACTCGGAAATCAGTCGGCGTCTGCTCCACTGTTCGATAGAATGGGAAGTCAGAGGTGGTCCAGTGAATGCTCCGGAAAATTCGGTGGAGGGCTGATGCAACTCTGCAATACCACCTGCCCCACTGGCAGAGCGTCGATGTCCTTGAAAGCCGACATTGCAATGGGCTGGTATGCCACACCGGCAGGTGGGATGGAAAAGGGAGAGACTGTTCCCCGCGGGCCGGTCCGTGATCTCATTGTCCATTTTAGAAATCTAGCCCTGCGCCTCGTTCCGAAATCCGAGTTGACACTGACTCCGCCACAAGACTATGCATTCCTTCGTGCCGGTGGAATTGGCCAGCTTGAGGTTCAACCAGTGAGTTTCTTAAGCTGCTGTGACGCCAAAACATTTGCACTTTTAGCAGAGTGCACCCCGGTCCCCGAATCATTCCAGCTGGGCCAGTGGGGTCCACCTGGTTTCGTGCGGCGGGCAAGTTGGCCCTCGGGCTTCACGTTCAGGGACAACCACCAAGGTTTGAATGGTGTTGCTAGGGTTGTGCTGTATAGCCAGGCTGCCTTGATGGTCTCCATGGTAACTGTCGTGTCGTGCACACCCTGGTCTGAGCTTTGACTGTGACAATCCCCCGTTTATCTTGAATGGCAAGAGCCAACAGCATGAACATGAGTGAGTTGATCCTCTTTCCATCAATGATACAACATTACTTTCTTTGCTTGGTGTGGATGGTGGTGACCCCATGAAATCTTATGGCATATTTAGCGTGTCAATTTGGGCCGGCAGAGCGTGGGAGTCGTTGCACGCCTAAAAAAATATGGGGTGAAAACTCAGGAACTGGCGACTCTTTTACAGTCGACTCCCTTATAACCCATACCTATTCACGGCCACCTACAGCATGAAGGGACTGAATAATTCACAGGCACAATAGCTGATAGTGTAGTTTGACCTCCCAGGTACATATGTTCCCTATAAGCTACGTCCACTTGAGGTAGTAGTTCGGCCGCCAGAAGCTCCGGGATGGGTATGGATTATAAGGGAATTGACTGTACATCGCTCTCCTTACGAGTGCCCACTGACTTTGCCCCGTAATGTGACCAACCAACGCGGGCGCATTTGTTGATCTTCTCGAGTCGTTCCACTCCGCATTCCCCGCTCTTGAGGAAGACGGGTGACTAGAATACTACCCGTTCGATTTCGGCCATTACTTCGCTCTTTTGTGTCTTCCCATGATTCAAATGGAGATTGCTGGGTCCGCCTTCTGGACCAACGAGGCTACACAGATATTTGGTATCACCGCCAAGACGAACGCGTCCACGTTCTATGCCAGCTGCGGGGCCTGGCCCTTCACGAATGCCCGTAGCTTGTGAATGATCTCAGACTCGAGTGCTGTGTATCTGCTGGCCTTGGTGATGTCCACCTCGTGGCACGTTCCGACCAATGCCTTCGTAAACATGGCTACCCATGCGACGGCTAAAATGGGTGGCATCATCGGGCTGCATGGAATCGTTCAGTCCGCATGAATCCTTCACGGACACAAGATGGAATGTCGAAAAGCGAGTTCCCAGTGGTTCTGTAGAACTTGGCAGAGACGACGGACCCTCGTGGTTGCGCTGACACCGGATAACCTAGCGCAGCACCTGAACGGGGTGGGCACGGCCGCGGCCGACAGATCTAGATGGACTGCGCTCGAGTCCCGGGTGACCGCGGAACCCGCTTGGCTCAAGTTTGCGCAGGTAAGCGGGGATGTCCAACTACCCGCATCCGTTCGAGAGGGAGATCGATCTGGATTATGTGTTCCTTGTTCCTGCAGGGCGCGTCAACCCGCGGAAGTGGGATTCGGAGCAGGTCCACGGCTTGTGATCTCTCGCTCACGAATGACTGAGTAATGAGAATTATGCAAACAACAAAACGTACAGCTGGAGTAGCGGCTCGGAAGAGGACATGAGTCGTCTCAGACCGAGGTGACATACAATCTTGCTCTGAAGCAAAAAGAGATCACGTTCTCAGACGAAGTGGGGATTCGAGGTAAATGCAGGGATAAAACCCCACTCAGCACGCACCAATCTTCGAGTCAGCCACATCTAGGCAGCATGACACAGTTCATGTACCTGGTATCACTTGCACCTGCGAGTTAGGTAACACCTTTTCGTGGACAACCACGTTGTGAGGGTGTTCTCGGCAGGAAAAAGGCGTCCGTCCCGGGAAGGGTTTGAAAGACAGTTCAACGTGTCATAATCTGTCCTTGGTTACGCTGAAGTGGCCGTCCCAGAAGAAAGCAAGTCCGATCGCATCTAGCTTAGTAGCGGACTCTAGCTAGCTGGGCATGAGTAAAGCAGAGTGGCAATTCTGAAGGAGTTTTGTGAGGTGGGGTTGTGCAGAGACCCTACTAGTAGCATCTTCTAGAACTGAGAGTACCGAAGAAGAATATCAGTACTGAAGTACTGACGAATGAAATGATCCGTGTACATTCTATAAAGTTAAACAGTCGATGAGACCTCAGCACAGCCACCACGGAATTACTTCGTCGATATCCAATTTTGTCGTTTCCAAAACAGATGTCAATAACTTTAGCCTTCCAAAACAGGACTCACCGCCTCTCAGTTGCCAGAACAATCAGGCGTTTGCCTGAGAACGATGGTCTTCTCCGGCACCCACACGCAAACTACCAGGTTCTCCGGTTCTCTAGAGTCTTGCAGACAAACTATGATGCATTATAAAAAGGGACGATCCAGAGCCCATCTCCCTATCTCAATATCTTTTATATCATTGTCACACGATATTCACAGCAAGTCGAATTACCTTCATACCCTCTTCAATGTCTTCGGTCATCTTGTACTACGACCCCGTCGAGTCTGATCGTCTCTGTGAAGACGCTGTTGCAGCTCGGTTCTGTCCTCGTCCCTGCACTTTCTCCACAGCGGCCAAGCAGACACCCAGGCATCGAGATGTGTACCGCCCAAGGTAATCTATTAGTACCTTCTCTCCTTTCTACCGGGAATATTTATCGATTCCCCCTCCCAGATTGGACATTCACGCATCCAAAGACACCAATACTGTGACGGCGACGTTCGAGCTGCCCGGGCTGACGCCCGACCGTGTCACGATCGAGATGCAGCAGGACCGTCTGACAGTCTCTGGAGATCGCTCGCAGTCGCTTGCCAAGGCTGGCGCGTATGACGCCGCCGCTGCCGCTGACTCCCGGCAAGGTTCGCAAGACAGGCGTGACGGCGTTCGCGAGCGTCTCCATTTCGACGGCAGGTTCTCGCGCACGTTGCGGGTCCCGGTGGGCACCAAGGTGAGCGGCGTTCATTCGTCCGTACTTGTCTCTCGATACGGGAGCGCTCATGCGGTATGGGATGTACGGCCTGGGGACGTCAAGGCCAAGATGGAGCATGGCGTCCTGACGATCACATTCCCGAGGGTATCGCCCGATCAACCGCCCACACGCATTGTCATTCAGTGACATCGCCTTCGCATGGATGCAATAGGATGCATCTTGCTGAGAACGTGTTTTGAATACGAACAGTTTATCTATTGCGATACTGAGAAACAACCCTCGTCGTGTATTGTTGCTCCTTTACAGACAATTGTCCTTGAGCAACTCGGTAGTTTGTATTCGTATACTATGTACTTGTGAGAGATAATATGTGACTTTATCGAGAGGCAATGAATGTCATGAAAACGACAACTCGGGGGACTTCTACCTCAAATTCATTCCCACCGGCCGCGAATCATCCCAGCGTGATCAACCGCCACTGTCTGTTCTTCACGCGCGCCCAGCTCGCCACATTGATCTCCGCTTCCCCCGTTCGGTATGCCACCCCGCCTTTCCATTCGATCGCCAAAAGGATCAACACTCTCGTACCGCGCCCCGCGATGACGACAAAGTCCTGCTGTATGATCTCGAAACGGCCGTCAACGGTGGCGTCTGGATCAGGTTCGAGATCAGGGGTCGAGAAGAAATCATAGGTCAACCCTCTCAGTCCCTTGCTCCAACCTCGGATGACCTTGACGGATCCATGGCTAGTCCAGAAGCATAGCTGACCGATTCGGAGGCGAGACCGAGACGGGAGCGACGGACGTTGGCAAGACTGTTCGCCAGCACACAGCTGCAATACGGAGCGAAAGTGATCGGCGGGATAATTCGGTCCGGGGTACGACCGTTCCTGGATCATGACTAGCTCGCGGTGGTTGTCCACAATGCCAAACTGGATCAGCGGGCGCACGTATTCGCCATCAAGAAGATTCCAGAGATGGGTAGAGTCCTTGCCGCCCGACCAGGCTCCCCAACTCCAGGAAGGAATAGGGATCATCTCTTTTGAACCATTGCTTCCAAAAATGGGGACTTCAATGTGGTTCCGAGATGAACGACGGGTCAGCTCCCATGTCAGCGCATACGAAAAAAACCATTCGGGGAGGCCCCAGAAGAATCTGTCGCTTTGAATTGCTCCTAGCAACTCGGTGACGCCATTAAACGCGTTCAAGATGTCTGTTTCGTACGTCATGCGCCGGTTTCGGTAAACGTACAGCAGGTCATCATAAAGTCTGCAGTAGTCCAATGGCTCCAGTGGTCTCCAGGATAAGGTGTCGGAGGGATAACCCTGTGGGAATGGCTTGTGAAACCGATCTACATCCCAAGCCCTCTCTAAAGCTCGCTCCTCCGAGTGCGCGGCTGCACGACAGCTCCAGTAAACTTGATTTTCCGAGAACACCAGCACCCTGTTAGACAGCGTTCGTTCCTGAAACGTCCATGCACGCTTTGCCCATGTCGTGTCGCTGATTCCGCTGGGTGTAAGACGAATGTCAATGACCGACAGGAGTTCGCAGTTGGGAAGCTTCAGTGTCGTTTGCACCTGTTCCCGCGAGTCTCGTTCGACCCCCGGAAGGCCCGCATTCGCATGATCCCCTGCAGCAGCAATGATCGTGAACAGAGCATTCGAATAAATGGATCCCATCCGTGTGATCTCCATTTGCTGCATCCTCAAATCGTCTTGGATGATGCACAGAGAGTCTATCCATAGGTAGCGCTCTCCGATGGCCCGTACAAGGGTTATGGCATCTCGGATTGTGGCGGGGATTGGCAACGAACGCAAAGAACCTGGTCTCTGAAGATCTCCGGTGTTCTCTAGGAGGTGCACGAACACGGCCGCTCTGCCCCAAACATAGCTTAGAGCGGCATAGCGGCATTTCGGGGGTGTATCCACGAGGCATGACTGTATCACGTCAACTACAAAGGATGGTTCCTTGTATTGTCCCACCAGAAGCTGCATGACGGACATGCAGTCCTTGCCATGCTCATGTTCACATTGGCGAAGCCATGCCTTGATGAGCTCTGTGTCTACTTGCGTACCAACATGTCTTCCACCGATGGTGCTAAGGAACTCCTGTTCCGGCTGCGGGGGGACGGAGATAAGGTCTGCTGTTTCAAGGCGGGATCTGGCTTTCGTCTTGGTTCTACCGCTCAGCATCAACCTAACCAAACACGGAGTGGTGGCTGACCTGGAGATGTAGAATGTAGCGGCTTCTGTTCTCATCCTTCTCTTTGTTTTCCCAAGGGAGAACAGGGCCAAGGACCTGAGTCCCCTGTGGCGGATCATAGATGACGGTGGCCTGTGTGAGATGGAAATGGGTGATGCTGGAATCCCTAGCGTCTACGCTGCTCGGCAACGTGAAGCTGCAATACTTTTCGGTCTCCGTTATACGACATTCACCGATGAGGTCCGGGGGCTCTTCATCCAACCGTTCGGCGACGAGTTTGCAGATGTCGCAGGTAAAGCGCCGGTTCTTGACCGCATCTACGGATCCAAGGGAGAGGTAGCCAGGGTAACGTCCGACATGACCGCGGTCGATCGAGGGTTCTGAACAAGGTAACGGATCGCGGCATGGATGGATAGGATGCGCCAAGCGTTGTGTGTAGAGCTCTGAGCATATCTCACAGAGTTTCGCGGTTGGGTCTGAGATACCCATGGTTCGGTCGATAACGGATCCCGACCAACTTGGAAATGGGACGTGGGGTAGACGCTCGGGGAAGCTTGGCAGTGACTCCTTCCTAATAAAACACGCAATTCAACACGTCTAGCAACGTGCGAGAAACTGAGCGGAACACTTACTATCATCGCTCAACTGTAACTGATGGATGTTTGGAGAGAAAAGAAAGACGCCTTTTGTTGTCTCGAATGCTTCATCAAGTTGAGTGACTTTGTCGCACGACACTCGTGAGTTCTCATAAGCCAGATATGGCATTGCATTCACACGGACCACACCTTTTTTTTTTTAAAATATTACAAGCATTCCAATTGGACAATGCACTAGATTAGTAGCAGAGAAGGGTAAACTATGTTGGCACATGATACATGATTCTTCATTTGTGGTGGAGAATAGGAGCAGAGTGTCTCTTAGACAGCTGATACAGAATGAGGATGTCTAACATAAGTGTCAGAGAGTCTAGGCATGGCTGCCTAATCTGAATATGTGATGGTGACAATGAATGATGTGATGATGTGATGTACTTAGATGGTGGATCATGGGGAGACACATTATATCTTTTAATCTCCACTACATCAGTTTTTATACAGCTATACTAATTTGATATTCTTAGTAAGTGGCACTGACTCAGCATTTTGGCTTGCCACTCATCATTATCATGTATATAGGTGTAGCCTCCAACAGTGTCCTTTTTCAATAGTGTTATTCAAGGTGGCTATGGTAGTAAAATTATTTGCCTATTCTCAGACTCTGAAGTGTACTGGCTAGCAGAATGTAGTCATTGGAGTATGAAAAACATGACACCCCTATGCCCTATATGATGCTCTGCAAGACTTCAGGCCAAGGTTGCTATGGCTAGCAGAGGAAGTGGTCACAGTTCTATCTTCATGCCCTTTGAGCTGCCTATAGTTCCATCTCCAAGTCAAGTCACACCTTTGGTGAGTGCCCCTCCAAAGAAATGATGTCCAAGGGCAAGCAAATCAGCACCTATGCTTCAATCCATTGGCATACCAGATGTTATGATTTGCTTTGCTCTCCTTTCACATGCCTTACTTTTCTTTTACCTCATCCCCAATCACATTGTGCACTGCATGGATGCATTTCCCATTGAGTCATCATGTCTTACACATGATGCTTCTCTTCTATTCTACTGTCTTTTTTTCTTCCCATTGACTCATTTCATCTTACTTGTTCTTTGCTTCTATTT
>JBBPLS010000476.1:0-16737 GCA_038089895.1 Boletellus ananas | reverse complement strand
ATGTACTCGATGACATCGATGACGAGCAAGTCCATACAGACACCGCTGTCGTACTCGTCCCAGCAAGTTCCCCCACGGCTGAAAGGGCTTCGGAGCGCAGCCACGAGAAGCAGCCCGAGCATAGTTCGACAGCATCACACTTGATGATGCAGTGTAATAGGTTCGTGCATGGATGCCCCCTTCTCGCCACTCACCCTTCCACCATGCGCGATGTAGAGTGTTGACTGAAAGTGCGCATCCATCGAGTATTTTTTCTTCAGTACTCCGACCAAGTCAGAGTTTGGGTTTTCCGGATATAAAGGGAAGCAGAAGGAAATCATCGAGGCTGCTATCTCAGGTGAGTAAGACATTGCAACGCAGAGTCGAACCTGGATCAATGGCCACGCAGGTGTGGACGTCCTTGTCCTCGCTCCGACGGGAATGGGAAAGGTTGGTTTCCGACAAACTTCAATCGGACGACCTCGTTTACTTGATTTGACAGAGTCTCTGCTTCCAACTACCCGCGATCGCAGAAGACGTGGGTTATTTCGCTGCGCTTCGGAAACATTGATGAACGCTCCGAGTCCGTATTAGCGTGGCATCTCAATAATCGTTTCTCCGCTCCTTGGTGAGGATGATGTTGATGTTTCCTCGGTTGCCTCACGCGTTCAGCAGCTCTTATGAAGAACCGTAATTATATCCGAGTTGCTGTTTGGCTTTCTATTCAATACCCTACAGAAGTAACCAACCTCCGTAGCAAAGGCATATCGGCAGTCTCACTGACGTCCGAAACGGCAAAGAGGGAGAAAACCGAGGTATTTATATTCTTTTTCGTTGTGAGGCAGAACAATCAAATCCCCGAGATTATTGGAGACCTATCATCAAAGAAACCAAGGAATCGGCTACTTTATAGTTCGTACAAGTGCAGATGTTGAGTCAGTGCTACCGTTGACAAACTCTTGCCCATAGCAACCCCTGAAAAGCTCTGTACCCAAGCATTCTTGCGTACGCTTGCCACGGTTTATAGTAACGGTAAATTGAGCAGGCTTGTGGTCGACGAGGTGTGGTTCTTTCCACATTATTGTTGGACTGACACCACGTGCCTCTAGGCTCATTGCATCTCCGTGAGCTTGGTTTCTGCAAATCTTTCCCGTCTCTGATTTGAAATGAGAAGGAATGGGGCCACGACTTCAGAGAAGAGTATCGCAGACTTGGTTTCTTTCGTGATCGGTTTCCAGGCATCCCGATCATGGCCCTGACTGCAACCGCCACTAAAAGGTGACTGCCTGATTTTCATCTATCCTCCGTACCCTCACCCCCTACAGTGTTCAGCGAGACATTGTTCGAAGTCTGAAGATGGTAGAAGATAAACTGTTTACGGCTGTGCATCCATTCAATCGCCCAAACCTCTATTATGAAGTATGTGCATTCACCGAATTCTCTCTTCCGGATAGATGGAGGTGTTGGTCAGGTGCGATACAAGTCGGCGCCAGAGTGCGTCTCTCTAATGGAGGATATCCTGGAGTTCATTGAAGCCTTGCATCGACGTCGTGGGCGCCCGTCCTCTGGTATCATCTACTGTCGGAAACGGGAGATGTGTGATGAGCTCTCGAATTACCTTCGTGGAAAGGGATTAAATTCCCGACCATACCACCGAGGAATCAAGTGAGCAACCAGAATTTCAGAAATTGTGAACATGGGTGCCAGTGTCACTGACGGTGGTGGGAAATAGCTCGAAAACGTTGAGTCAGACGATGAAGGAATGGGAGGTAGGTGGGACTGGGGAGAGTGATGTTGATGTAGTGGGTTATCGTTGGCAGCCGCCCTATTGTTGAGTGACTGATAGCTCTGCAAGGTTTGCGCGACGATCGCTTTTGGAATGGGGATCGACAAGAGCGATGTTCGGTGGGTCTCCTATTGCACTGTCTTGAACTAATATGGATTGATCGAGTCAGATACATCATTCATTACGATCTTCCGAAGAGTATGGAAGGTGAATTATTATCGTATGGGGCAGCGATGGTTATTGTCTGACGAATGATAGGGTACTACCAAGAAACAGGTTTGGCATTCTTGAGAGTCATTTCCTAGTTAATTTGCTGTGACAGGTCGAGCAGGTCGTGATGGATTGGTGAGTACCACGTATTTCCCTATTGCTGACCTAACTATTTGACCATTAGCCCTCTCGATGTATACTATACTATTGTGGGACATTATGATCACCCGTTTGTTTCGCATCTGCTGACTCTGATATTAGCACGTGAAGATGCACTCCGTCTTCGAAAACTGGTATCAAGCACTCACGCTAAGAGACAAGATGCAGCGTTTTCCACAAATGGACCCGAGCCCAGCCAGAGGTCGATTGATAGTCTAGGGGCGGTGCGTTCGCTCAAAAGCCACGTGTTACTAGATTATTCATACCTACCTGTCCGCATTTCTCTCCAGCTCGTCAGTTTTGCAGAAAATGTCGCAACGTGCCGACATATTGTACGCGTTGCATCATCTTTGTATTCGGTACGAATCATGTTGATGCGCATCCCAAGTCCATATGTAGGTACTTTGGCGAGATTATCGATCCGACAGACGAAGATGTCATGGAGAGTGTCTGTGACAAGATGTGCGACGTGCGACTCTTCTCATTGTCCACTACGTTGTCTATGGGCTGACCACGGCACTCGGCACAGGTGTGCAAGTACCCAGACAAGACACGGCAACGGAAGACGAATCTCTCGGAGGAAGACCACGCGGCGGCGGTCGTCTCGCGATTGGCTTGGAATGCCGGGTACGAAGATGACGAGAGGGAGGGATCCGAAGTGCGGAAGCCTCTGCAACCGCAAAACGCGCCTGTGACTGCAGGGGCAGCGTACGCGAAGCAACAGCTCAACCCAGGTCAAAAGACACTCTGGGATTGTCTCGACTCGGTGCCTGTCCAGGGATTCAAGCGACCTAGTGCGCACGGACGTGACAAGTCGGCGTTGCCCGACTCGAAGAGGGCGAAAGTGGCGCATACGAGGGGTGAACGGACCACAACGAACACCGGTTCAGCCAACGGGCCAGGCACGGGCACAGGCACTGTTGCTCGTTCAGCCATGCCACCTCCACTCAGTATGCATTGCTCTCCTTGCGTAGCCTATTTCTTTGCCATCGTCACTCAACGAGGATTGATCAGTCACGCGACCACACAGTTCAGCGAACAGTTTGAGAAAGCCATTCAAAACACCCTTCAAGACGCCGTTTAAAGTTCCTAGCGAACGTCTTGATCTGACTGGAAAACCAATCGACCGCGATCCCCCTGCGGATCAAACTCGATTTGTCTCCTCGACACCAATCCCGAGTGTGCAAACGCGGGACGGCGGTGGCGAAGACGACGATATCGAGATAGTCGAGGAGACAGTCAAACAAGAGTCCGTTTCGTCCAACGATGCCGCGGACAGCCCACGTCAGTGAGACCGATCGTTTACCTCGCCCGAAACACTCAGAATCTTGTATTAGTGGACATGCCCGAGGTAGAGATGGAATTGGAAGCGAGCTTTTCCCGCAAGGTGCCTGTAGGTATTCGCTTCATCTCTTTTTCTACCTAGTTGGGTAGCGACGGAACGCTCACTCACCCTTTTGCCTTACATTTGATCTAGCTCGAAGCGCGAACGCGCGCGTTCGACGTGCTTCGCAAGGCGCTTCATCAGGTCTTTCCCCTCGACACGGCCTCGCCCGGGCATAACACCGCCTGGGGCACCCTCGCAGGAGCTCCGGCGAGCATCCAAGACAGGTGCGTCTCCTCACGGATTTAAAAGGGGGAGCGGCACCGACGCTAGACCCGCTCGCCGCCACGTTTGTTTAGGACGCTGGTTCTTCTCGAGGCCGTCAAGAGAGTCGAACATGGGATTCATGTCATGTGTGCGACGCCGGCGGGGTATGAAATGCGGGTCGTGCGGAAGCGGCGCGCGATTGTGTCGCTCAATGTCGACGTTGGAAAGGGAAAGAGGAAGGAGAGAGAACCTCTGGATGAGGAAGACGACGATGTGGAGGAGGTCATGGGGGCACTGAGAGGCAGTGTAGAGTGGTGGCATAGGAAGCGGGGTAGGCGGGAGCATTGACTGTCGAATAGCAGAGTCGTCGACCCCAACAGCCTTTACATTTCCGACAAGATGGATGCTTGAAAAGTGCAGTCCATTCAAGAAACCACCAGAAAACAAGGCTGAGCGACAACATGATAGAAGAACGAGGTAAATCAAAAGCTGTCTCGGGGAATCCTCTTTTCTTTTCTGCTTTATATCGATCACACCCCGACGCCTACGCGACGACTCACAACCCTGTTGTTGCTGCCCCGAGTCCGGGTACCGGTCCCCACACCCGACTCCAACTCTAGCTCCAACCCTATTCCTGTCGCCGTCGGTGGTCCTGCGCCACTCCCGCCCCCGCCGCTCAGAGCGCGCGCCCGTTTGAGCGCAGCCAACTCGGTCAACAACCGTGCGCGCTCCGTCAATAGCGCATTCGTCATCGCCGTCGACCCAGGTGGCGATGTCGACATCGATTTCGCTGTCGCACTACGCGTGTTCGACAAGAACTGAGGTGAGAGTCGTGGTGGCGACACGCTCTCTCGCCTCGTCTTCTTATTCCTTGTCGGTGGCAACGTGGACGTAGACGGTGTAGCCACACCGAGGGCACTCGAGCTCGAGCTCCAGCCCGGGACCGTCTTGATCGTCTTGCCCGTACTCGTGCTCCTGCCCGTACCAATCCCTCCCACCGCGCCGCTCCCACCGCTTCGCAGGCTGCCGGGTACCGAGAACGAGGGTGGGGAGGGCGTATAGGACGGCGATCGCGTGAGCTGACGCGCCCGCATGCCGTCGCTTGCGCTCATCGAGTTCGTGCTCGTTTGGGCCGGGTGCGGGGGCTGTGCTCGCCGCGACGCGCGGGGTCTCGGCTTCGCAGGCGTGCTCGTGTTGTTGAGCGTCGAAAACGAGACGTCAAACGGCGCATCGGCGTCTGCATCTGAACATGTAGGCGACGGTGGGGAGGGTGGCAGGGTCGGGTTGCGGGGCGTGCGTGCAGATGGTGGGTGTCGGTGCTTTGAGGAGGAGGCGGGTGGTGGCGACGAAGACGGGGACGGGGGTGGCGATGGGGACGGTGGTGGCGAGACGCGGCGTGGTGTGCGTGATGTAGGCGTGCTTGATCCTGGAAGCGGGCGGGAGCGTGACGACACCACTGATGTAGGTCGCGAAACCATGTCATAAGGGTCGCCCATACGTACGTGCCCGCGTGATGTAGGATGGGCTGGCCCCGAGCCAGAGCCAGAACCCACACCCGGGGTCGAGCGGAGTACGCGGGTCCAAGCATGGGCGCGGGATGTGGTAAACTGGCTCAGTTCGGTGGCGGCGTCAACGGGATTGATCCATCCGGTGACGCGGACCCGTTGTGGAGTTGGCGTTGGGGGTGCATACAAGTCGTCGTTGTATCGTGCGTCATCGTCTCCGGGTGGGTCATCCACCTCATGGTCGTCCTCGGAAACGTGTTCGCCAGATGATACGAGCGCGCGGATGTACGAAGGGTCGTCTAGTTCGTGTATGCAGTGCGGGCGGAACGTGGGCGGTCGGTCGTCGTCATCCTCGGCGTCCTGCATCATTTGGAGGGGATCGTACATCTGGATGGTGTCCTGTGATACCTCCTCAAGCTCTTCTGGATCGTCGCGGGCGTTGGACACGCTCGTACGGGAGGAAACGCTCTTGGCGCGGATGGAGAGGTCTGTGCCAGTCGTGGCAGATGCAGAGAGGGATGGTTCGGGCGAATGGACCAGAGGGTGACGGGGGACGTCTGTGATATGTGATAGCGCAGAGGCGTCTAGATCGGTGTCCAGGATAGACGGAGGAGGCGAAGGGGGCCGAGGCGAGATGGTCTTTTGGGCAGGAGAGGGCCGGAGGAGAAGGGAAGTGGAAAAGTCGGCAGAGTCGCCCTCCTCGCCATAAGAATGGTGATTCGAGTACAGCGAACGGGTGTGGGAGCGGTGGGAGGACCTTGTGCGCGGCAAGATGCCCCTGCGACGGGCGAGCCAGCAGAGGAGCTCACCGACGAAGATGGTCTCTTCCCAACCGCCATCGGCGAGTCGTTCGGGATCGACCTCGCCGAGACCGATTTCGTCGACCCAGCCATCGACGCTGACACCTCCCGCACCAACAAGGGAGGAATCGTCGGGGTTGGACGTAGCGAGCGAGTTCGTACCGCCGCGAAGGATGTCGCACTCGAGGACGCCGAGGAGGACGAGCATGGCGCGTGATTGCGCATCCTTGGTGCGGGACTGGCGGATAGATGGGGGTATGGGGAGACGGGCGCTGATGAGGGACTCGAAGATGGCAAGTAGAAGGGAGGGTGTTAGGTCGGTCGGGTGGTCGAGGGTGAAGGGGAGGGCGAGGGCGGCGAGGAGGGCGTTGAGGGAGGGAACGAGGGTCGAGAGAAGGGGGCGCGGGGAGAGCGTGGACATCGCCGGACACGACGAGCGGGCGGGTCTCGTCGTCGCCGTCGACGAGGAGGAGTGGTCGAGTGGCTGTGCAACCCAAGCTCTTTTGTCGATGGCGACGTTCGAGTATGTCGAAATCCCGCCCGACGCGGTCCGGCTCAGGCCGTCCTCGCTCGAGCCCGCCGCCAAAATCCTGACGACGCTGCCCGACCCGTCGCCGCCCCGCCCGCTCTCGGAGCTCGTCTCGCCCGCCAGAGCCGCCCTCGCGCTCGTCCCCCAGATGCTCCTCTCTTCCACCATCCCGCCTAGCACCACGACCAGCGCCGTCGCATCCGCCATCGCGACCGCGACCCCGCGTATGCAGTCAAGCTCGCTCCTCAGCACGCGAGACCCGCTCTCCGTTCCAATCATGACCGCCAACTTTCGTCGGTTCGTGTCCAAAGTCGGTCCCATCTTTTGGCTCCAGGACCGCGTCGAGGAAATCATCTTCTGGAAAAAAGGCTGGAAGCGCACCGCCGTCTGGCTCACAGCATACGGCTTCCTTTGTCCGTCCCTCCTCATCGTCGTTGCACCCGCATTCACCTTGTCCAGGTTACTTTCCGAGAATGGCGTTGTTGATCCCTCACGTCGCGTTGCTCGGCGTCATGCTTTACTGCTACCCCGATCCGGGTGCTCCCCCAGTCCAGATCAACGTGGGCGAGGGAGCAGCCGACTGGCAGGCCAACATACAGGCTATACAAAATCTCATGGGTGCGGTGTAAGTACCACCTGTCTAGCACAACCCTTGTCTCAACGCATATACTCCAGTTCGGACGCTCACGACGCTATCGTCCCCCTCCTTCCCTTGCTCCTCCCCTCCCAGGTGTACCCCCCACTGCAACCCAAGTCACACTCTAGATTCCCTTCTACTGCGCCTTACGAGCCTGCCTCGAACCCCGCCTCCGGGCCTTCTCGACGTACTACTGATGTCCCAGACCCTACACAGCCAGCCACCCGACCACACCATCCCCTCTTGATTGCTACCCTCCTCTCGTTCTTCGTCTTCCTCCTGGCCCTTGTAGCCGACCTTCTCCCCCTCCGTCTCCTCTTCTTCCTTGCCGGCGCAGGCACCGTGTGTGCATTCCATCCCTGTACCAGAGACTTACTTTCTGGCGTCGTACTCACCGCGCTATCTGGTTCCGGCCCTGGACTCTCGTTCCGACTCACCATCACCGTCCCTCGCCTCCCCCACCTTCCGAGTCCCCTCTCCTTTCTTCCCATTGGTCCCCACCGCGTCAGTCACCCCTCCCCGTCACAGATCCCTGCTCCACGCACGCATACATTCGCACTCACGATCGCCCCCCGCGACGTCTACCTCTTTTTTCGCCGTCTCATAGATGACGACAGGCTCGACGACACCGCCTGGCATGCGCCACTCAGTCAGGTCGAACTCTGGGAGAACGAACGGTGGGTCCAGGATACCACCGAGACTAAGCGGCGCAAGTCGGTGGTGATGCTCGTGCGTGAGGGACGGGAGACTGAGGAAGACAGTCGGGACGACGATGTGTCATCGACAACGTCTACCATGTCGACTGGGACAGTGACGGGGCTCGCGGATGTGGGAAAGGGAACGGGAACGGGAGGGACATGGTCCAAGACGAATTTGAAGCCAAGCGAGCGGGTAGGGTGGACTAGGGGGAGGGACGGGTGGAGTGGCGTCGGTGGTGAAGTGAGGTGCGTTTCTCATTTTATTTTATTTTATTTTGAAATGTCAACGCTGTGGTGGGCATTGATATCGGTGTTGCCGTCCTCATTCGCTTCCCTTCTTGCGCCATTCCTCACCTTTGGGACTGCGCAGCAGCAACCTGACGTTTTCGCTCTCTCCTGGCTGGGCGTTTGTCGAAACGGAGGGTTGGCGACCCGACTTGAGCGCGTCGTGGGCCTTTGACGGTGCAGCTCCATGCTCGAGCGTATGTGTGGGCGCAGATGAAGGTGCGCAACCCGTTCGTATCCTATTCGTTTCTCCAATCTTTGACCCGTCTCGCGTCCCCGACCAGATGGTTGGACGTACACTACTGACACGTGGACACATCCCCGACCAGACGGCCGGCCGAACGATGGATGGGTAACCCGTCGACGGCGGTGGGTTAGGCGAGTATGTTTCAAGGGTGGGGAACCGTGAGGGGTTGTTTATGTAAAGGTGCGTATCACGACCCATTTTCTTCTTTTGGCATATCAGTCGCTTACCAGTGCAACGTAGGATGCGATGATGATAGACACCACGAACAATGTAAGATTGTTGTGGCGGGAATTCAGCGATTCTTGGACTTGAAGATGAACATCTAACTCGAGCCATCTTCCTAAAGAATACACGACATTATAGTATCTTATACATTCTCTAGCTGGGTATTGCGCGCAGCGAATAGAAACGTGTCCTTGAGGACCGTGTGAGCACCCGCTCCTGAGTCGTTGTTTCAGAGTTCCAACATTTACCGCTCTTGTCCTGACGTCCGAACACTTCTTGATTCAGGGCTCTCAGCGTTCAGCTCCCATCCAAAACCACCATTTGAAGTTCACGGTATGCACACAGCAGTCATCCCAACGTCATCAACGGCGTAGGACTATGTTTCCTGTGATGAGGGTGTCGTCCGTAGCATCTTGGCGTGGTATGTTTTGCTGTGTGTCCAAGTTTGCCCCTGACTAATTTTGGATTAGATGGTAGGGTGATGCTCTCACCTTTCGTTTTGTCTGACGTCTACTCGGCACGCTTCTGCTCGTGTCACCTGTTGCGCGCGCGCGATCGATTGCTGCATGTGAGGCAACCATCCCCGCCCCAACCTGGCGCACGGTGACGTGGAATGCCGACGACACGCATGTAGTGCCCGTTCATGCACTCTTGGTTCGATCTTTCTTGCCTTGGAACGGCGGTAGGCTCACTCCACGCTCCCGCACACCTGGTGACGTGGCTCGGAGATTCGACCTGGCGGTCGTCCATGCCGTTTTACTTGATAGGTCCTCCTGCGTGCTTTCCCGGGTGGCCGACCTGTGGTCGTTTTCCCGATCGTCGTTAGACGAACATGGTACCACTTGGCAAACGAGGTATCGTGACAGGCGACGGAGATGGAAGATGATGACGGACGATCGTGCGCGAGCATGCAAGATCATTGGTTACTCAAGATCGACATATTGCAAAAACTTGAAGATGTCATGCATTTTCCGTGTCCTGTCCTGTTTGGGTTCACAGCAATAGGGCCTACCCGACGGAACAATACAGGGGAAAAAGACTCGTGCCTGTCGCGGTATGAAGCAGTATCTATTGCTCATTTCCAGGACACCCCAACGACGTCACTTGTATAGAAGCATATCCACAACGCCAAATGGGGAGGCTTGCGATCACTTTGAGACGAAGACCCTGCCAGTCCAACTCATATACTACACTGTTTACTGCTCCCATCCTAAAATACAACTCAAGCTTCCAAACTCCACTTTCGGTGGTGCATTACAGCACTTGTCCTAATCCACCACCACCACCGTCGTCTGGATTATAAGCTGCGACCATGTTTTCCACAATGTCTCGGCGTGGTGTGGCGTCGACATATCGCTTGCCTTTCCTCTCCGCTTGCACCTGACCATCAGGACTAGGCGCCAGGACCTGGATCCCAAAGTGCCCTCGCTCTCACTCTATAAAGTTCACGCCACCTCCATGCACATGTCATATGGCCATTCGCGACGGCCTCGGAGCTTGGGCGTTGCGGCGATGCGTTTGTTTGATGGGTCATCGATAACGTTTCGGCCGAAATACGAGTTGTCGTCCTGACCCGCAACGATCTTTTGCGTTCGTCATTCTGTTCCACGTCCAGCCCATGGATCATTATCACTGGTGTCCTGCTATCAACCAGTCACCCAAACAATTATCGACCGGATGACTGCCTGCTACCATGGGGTTTTCGTGTTCGCTGACAATTCCACAGGATGTTCTCGTAAACTCCGTCCATCGGGTGACCTGTCTCAGATATTTTCTAGACGCTTTTAAGATTCTGTCCATGTCACGCAAGGAAATACCGGAAACCCTCGAGAACAGTAGCTGCACGAGAAACCATCATCTCTGTCCAATCTGGTGGGTACAGACGTCGGATGGCGACAACGTGCGCGCGGCGCTCACTGACACACTTCTGGTCTGACCCTGCCTCAACGGGGTTTGAATGGTGGCAGATGACCCCATCTCGTGGTCGCTTGGTGACGCAGGTCTATCCCCTCAGGTCGACTGCGTCTTCCCCAATTCTTTTATATCGCCCGCCGCTGGGCAGTGCTTATCGACGTTTGGTAGGTCACTATAAGGTTTCATGACATCGGTCTGGTGGACCGTTTACTCTCTTGGACGGTGTTGAACCAGTCTAGTATTCCGCAGATGGGGGTATCGCATACCCGGCGGATCAAATACATTGTCGACCTGACGACCACACATACTAAGTATCCATCGCGTTCCATTTTGGCTAGCGATAGAGTCCGCCCGAGGGAATAAACGAGGGAGAAGGTATCTCTGCAGCGACGTGGGAGGGAGGATATCCCACTGACGATTTCCAGGACACCACAACCATATATTGTATTTGTTGAGCACAGACAGTGCTCGATGGGAGCCAGTGAGTACAAGAACCTGCCTTTGACCCCTAGGATGCCCTCATCCTCCAGTTATCTCATCAATGCTGCTCTCTCCTCTCCTGTCTCTGCACAAACTGTTAAAAATGCTCTCAAGTCTGCATCTCTCAAGACTATAGTCAAGAAAAAGAAACCACTCTTGTCTGTGAAGCATAGGCAACATAGGCTAGCCTTTGCTCTCAAGCACCAACACTGGACTGTGGAGGACTGGACTAGGGTCATTCAGTCAGATGAAACCAAGATCAACAGGATTGGGTCAGATGGAAGGAAGTATGCATGGAAATTGGCAGGAAAGCCTTTGCAAGACAAGGAAGTCCAGAGAACAGTAAAGTTTGGAGGAGGTTCCTTGATGGTTTGGGGATGCATGAGTTGGAATGGAGTAGGGATTCTTGCAGAGGTTGAAGGGAGGATGAATGCTGAGCAGTATGTGTCCACTTTGGAGGGCAATCATTCTGGAATTCCTGAGGAGAGCATTATCTTTCAACAAGATAATGACCTCAAGTACACCTCTAAAAGAGCCAAGGAATGGCTGGAATCTCAAGGGATCAAGCTTCTTGACTGGCCAGCACAATCTCCAGATCTTAATCCTATTGAACATCTCTGGCAAATCCTCAAAAAAAAGCTCAATAGCTATGCAACACCACCAAAAGGAGTATGGCAGCTTTGGAAGAGAATTGAAGTGGAGTGGAGAAAGATAGAGGTTAAGGAGTGTCAAGAATTGATAGAGAGTATGCCCAGAAGAGTAGAGGCAGTGATAAAAGCAAAGAGAGGGCATACAAAGTACTAAATTGTAGAATAGAAATGTTGCTCAAAAAGTGTCCCAATGATATGTCACTTTAATATTGCTATATCTCAGTGCCATGACAACCAAATCACATGACTAAGGGCTCATCATCAGGAAAGGATTAAGGATATCAATGACCCAGCAAGGGTTAGAGCTAACACCTTTTGGTTCTCCTACAAATGTCAAGTCTTTGCAAAATAGCCAAACATTAGGACACTTTTTTGAGCTACTGTATGTCCTTAGGTCTTACAGCAATGCACAGATTGCACAATCCCAACATTTTGTATGCCTGCTGCACTTCTTCCCTCACCTTACTTAGGAGAGACAGGTAATGTTCTAAGGCTGGAAGGAAAGTCTTACCAATTGATGGGTAAACACAGGATTTGTATCCCATCATTAGTGAGAAAGGGGTTTGCTTGATCACTGAGTGTACTGCAGAATTATATGCAAATTCTGCCATGGGAGGAGGTCTGCCCATGCATGGGGATCTCCTTGGCAGAAGATATGCAGGTTGGTTTCCAGTTCCTGGTTTACAGTGACCTCCAAAACTGTTGCAACATTTAAGCCTAACATGGTGTGCAAAGCACAGCACAAGAGCATGTGGGAACGTGGCTTAGCTTTGGTGGGACCAAACATAGTACAAACCCTTGGATACACAGCTGTCCATAAATCATGTGATTTGGTCCAGTGGCAGTGGAGATATGCCCATTTCAAAACAGCAATACTATTGCAACAGTTTTGCACCCTTTGGTATTGATATTGGAATTCATTGAAATGATATAGTGTTTGGCAATGTTTGGTCATACAAACAAAGATACACATATGAATATCATGTCTGAGTCTGAAATAATTCACACACATCTTTATTTCCAACCACATCATCATGAGATTCATTTCTTCTACTCAACAGAACACCATCCTTGTTACATGTACATGCAGAAGCTAACTGTTGAGCACACACTCAAGTAGTAGTGCAAGACTATCTTGAGCTAGGATTCTCACTATCCTCGCAAGGACTTGTGGGTGGGAAGAATCTATGCATGGATTGCACAGAACTAACTGAAGAGAGTACAAGTACATGGCATGTATAAATACCTAGACAGAGCTGTACATGATTTAGGGTGAGCATGAGATGTCTAGTGTGGATATGGGGAGGATGTGTAACTGTGAACAAATGTGGCATGGAGGAGTAAGCATCTAGTGATAAAGGGGGTGTAACCATAAGTCAAAATAGGAAGGTGTAAGTTGCGCCACGCTACAAGCAGAATGTGGGAAAACTAAGTGGCATGACTGCAATCAGTGGCAATGAAGAGATCAAAGGATGACTCATCTGGCTGCAGAAGTGAATGGAAAGCTGGGTATGAGTGATCATCTAGCCAAGGGCTGTCCGATCCCGGAACATGGTAAAACTGTGAAGAGTAATTGAGTGCATAGTCAAAAGGAAGAAATAGAGATCTGTCTAGCCATTGATCCAAGTTTGTAACATTACCCCTGGCACAGATTGGAGGCACTGACTCAGATAACATCCTCCCCACCGGAGTGGAACTCCTCACTGGTGTCATGATTGATAGTGGGATCTGGCATTGGCAATGTTGAGCAGAATGGGTCTGAGTGTCCTGTGAGGCCGTACCTAGGACAAAGGCGTTGTGGACAAGTGTATTAGGAATGCCTGGGAGCAGAAAGGTGGCAGTAAGGGCAGCAGTAATGTTGACAATTGGATTGATAGTGAGTAGTGGCCCCACAGGTGAAGCAAAGCGACTGCCCCCTTTGAGATGCCCTAGACTTAGAGGGGGAGGATTGACTGGAGGAGCTGTCCCGCTCATCCTCATCATGTAGTCCACTAGGGACTGAGCTTGGCCCTGCGGTACTTCATTCATGGCTAAGAGAGCCATGGTGAACCAACTTTGGAGAGAGGTGAGGGAACATTGGGTGATAAAGTAGAACCTAGAAAGGTGGATGACGATTGGCAAGTAGAATGATTCCTGAAAGAATGGGATGTCTTCTAATGCAAAAATGATAGCAGGATCTTGTAGAAGGTTGAACAGAAAATTGACCAGCTGAGGACGAGCAAGATGGTTAAGACGAAGAGGCAGATTATCCCCCACAGCCAAAGGACAAGATTGGGGTTGCATGGGAAGAACAGTGTTACATAAGTGTCTGCTGATTGGCTGATAATGTGGCAGATCTGAAAGAATGAAATCTAAATGAAGCCAAAAGGGATGGGTGAAAATGGTTGTGGATGAAAGTGGGTGGTCACCAAGTGTTTCCCAGAGCTGATCCCCAGCCTCTGTCATTCTTGTTCATAGTGTCTGGGAATTCAACTGAGAGGCACCATGCTTGTGCATGGTCAATGACAAGGGTTGGGATAGGCGGTTGATCCTGGACAGGTTGCTCCCAGTTTGGAGAGCAGTGTTGGTACAGGATGGCGGTGGGGGTGAGGGCATAGCAGGTATTCACTCTCTGGGAAACGAGGTGGTGATGGGTGTCCCACAGGCAAAGGAGAATGAGGAAGAAGGGGAGAAGAAAGAAAACAAGGGAAATAAGGAGAAAAGAAATGACGATGGGTGAAATGGAAGACATAGTGCTACTTAAGTGGGCAGGGTTGCTATACTATGTTCTCTTTCTTCTTTGGCCGGTTGGGGGAAAATCTTTAGGTTGGGCGGCCTTATAAGCCAGAAGGAGTTCATGGAAATCTGTCAGATTGCATTCCAGTTCCCAAGTATTCTTGGTGGATGAGTAACCCTTCCATCAGATCAAGTACTGCCTTCATACCGTGGTACCTCAATGAGCGAGAATTTGATCTACCTCATATTGGTCTTCTCTGTCAATGTGTTCAGGCAGGGGGTTGATGTAGTTAGGTCTATGTTTGGCAGTTTCCTTATAGGGGTATAACAAATTGGCGTGGAATACCGGGTATATCCACCAGGTTGGGGGAAGTTTCAGTTTGAAGGTGACCAGGGACAGAACTTGTATGATTTTGAAGGGGCCTTCTCTTTGTGGGGAAAGTTTTCAAGAGGCATAGTGTAGCTTGAGGTTGCGGTTGTCCAGCCATACCTTATTGCCCACTTTCCACAGTTTGTAAGAGGATCGGACCCTTTCTGACATAGCCTGTCATGTTACCTGATGGGCCTGCTGTGCTTCCTCCTAGGCTGTGTTGAGGATAGTAAGCCATTGCTTGAGGGCCAGTAGGAAGGTTTGCCTAATGGCCAGATATGCCCTGGGTTTGTAATCCATCATTAGTAAGAAAGGGGTTTGCTTGGTCATGGAATGAACTGTGGAGTTGTGAGCAAATTCTGCCATGGGAAGGAGATCTGACCAGGTGTGGGGTTGTCCTTGGCAAAAGATTTGGAGATATGTTTCCAGTTCTTGGTTGACATGTTCTGTTTCTCTGTTGGTTTGGGGATGGTAAGCGGTGGATAGGGCAAGGTCATATTGTAGGAGGCGGGAAAGTTCTCATGCAAATGCGGATGTGAATTGGGGTCCTCGGTCTGAAATACATTTATCATGTAGGCTGAATTGGGGGAACATATGCTTGAAGAAGAGGACCACTACTCCTGCAGTGTTGATGGATGAGTGACAGGGAAGGAAAATTACCCCCTTTGTAAGGCCATGGTCAACCATGACCAGGACAGAGTCAAAGCCAGCGGAAAGGGGAAGTGCAGTGATGAGGTTGACGGACAATTGCTGAAAGGGGCGAACCACCACAGATGGGATGGAGGCCAGTGGAGGGACAGTTGGATGGGTGAGTACTTTGTTGGCCTGACAGACAGCACAGCCCACTATGAAACAACGAAGGAAAGTAGAGAGGCCTGGCCACCAATAGTCCTGCCGGACAAGATGGAGGAGGTGAAAGAAGCCCCCATATGCCCCTGCCTGGGACTCATGGATCACCCGTACCAAGGAGAGGTGGGCCAGTTTGGGGATGTAGAGCTGGTTGTGGAAGTACAACAACCTATCAGTGAAATGCCAATCCTGCCAAGAGGCTTGGGGTAGCAATGAGTGGTCCTGGTCTAGAGCTGCCAGGGCATCTACAACTAACAGATCAGATGGGGTAGAGGATGCAATCTTGGTAGCGAGAGCAGTATCCAGTGCTCTCACAAAGTAGGTAGTGGACAGTAGGATGACATCTTGGTTGTCATTGTGGATGTCCACTGCCAGCAGGCGGGAAAGTGTGTCAGCGGGACCCATCATGGTTCCCAGGGTATGAAGAAACACCAGGTCAAAATCCTGTAGGAACAACATCCAGCAAGCCTGGCAGCAAGAAAGATTATGTGGTTGCTTAAAATACACAAGATTTTTGTGGTTGGTGATGATGGTGACCTTATGAGCAGTTCCCATCAGGTAGTGATGCCACTCCTCCAGGGCCTGAATGACTGCAAGCAACTCTCGGTTGTAGATATTGTAATTCCGCTCTTCCGGAGCAAAAATCTTGGAGAAGTAGGAACAGGGGTGAAGGTCGCCATTCACATCTTTCTGCATTAGGACTGCTCCCAATGCCACAAGGAACACATTGGTCATAACCCAAAAGGGGTTGGCTGGGTTGGGGAGGCAAAGGATTGGCTTGGCAGTAAACACATCCCAAAGGGTTAAGAAGGCCTGTTGACATTCTGTGGACCAGTTCCAGGGGGTGGATTTTCAGATGAGATCATGGAGAGGTCAGCTTAGGGTGGAAAAGTTTGGGATGAACTTGCAGTAGAAGTTGCAAAAGCCAATGAAGGATTGTACTACTTTTACTGACTTTGGTGGTTCCCAGTCGCATATAGTGGAGAGTTTGGCAGGGTCCAACATTATTTCTCCTAGGTGTACGATCATTCCCAGATATTCTACCTTGGAGATGTTAAAGAAACATTTGGAAAGTTTCAGAAAGAGGTTATGTTCCCTCATATGCTGG
>JBBPLS010000475.1:0-16742 GCA_038089895.1 Boletellus ananas | reverse complement strand
GATGTCTGTCTTCATCAGCACTAATAGGATTGCTTTCATGCATGAGAATTGATCTGCTCCATGGGTTAGGAATGGCTGTACAAGCCAATTCACCTGTTGTCCCTGCAGAAGACAGTTGTTCCATGTGTTGAACTGGAACTCATCCATGTGTGCAATCAAGTCCAGCCATGCATACCCAAAGATTGCTCCCCTCTCATCCAATCATGACTTGTACTCCACTGATACTTCCAGGCCACTACTTTGTCCCTCCTTCACTCATTTGTCCAGTAGCAGTGTCTCCCCAACCATTGTTTTCTGTCAGTCAGGTCAGTTTGCATCCACTCTATTCAGCTTTCCTTTCACCTTGGTTCTACCAGGCTATACTCCATGTCACTCCCATCCTCCATCAGTTGTTCTCCATTCCTCATTCATCCTTTTCACTCACTGTTGAAAGACAGATAAGTGGGAGTGAGTTGAGGGGCAATAGGTTCATCCTATTACACAGGGCATACCTCAAGTGACTAGGACTAAGATCTGATAGGCAGGACACTCATGAAAAGGTATAACTCAGCCTAAGGGGATGAAGGACTATATGCCTAGATAGGCAGACCAAAGACTATACATTCAAGAGAATGGTCTAGGAGACTGAGGGCCCAAGGAGGGCAACAAAGGACTAAGGGCCTGAGGAGGCTGATGAGGGACTGAGAGGACTCAAGAGTATGCATGAATTGCACAGATTGAGAATGGAGACTATGGTATATAGCAGCAGGTATTTAAGTGAAGGGACACATAAGTGTAGAACTTCATGGAATGCAATGGAAATTGGGAACACTAAGCAACTATGACAGAAGTTGCTGCAGAGAAGGCTGTCCATAGAAAGGAACAAAAGAAGAGACTAAAGAAGAAGGACACTCACACAGGAACTGCTTGTGATGATAACAAAGTGAACATGTTTGAAGAAGAACATACCAAAGATTGGGGAGTGACAAGGACAAAGTAGAGAAAGGATGAATATGCTATGAAAGAGAAGAGAAATTGTAACATTACCCCCTTTGTAAACTCGAGCTCCTGGCTCAAAAACCTCAATGTCCATCAGACCACAAAGATGGTCCAGTGTGGAGCATAGTGGCTTGTTCCACAGTGTAATGTTCAAGTGGACAATCATCGATGAGGTGACTAATCTTGTGGTAGCGAGCGCATGTTCTTCCAGGACAAAAGCAGGGTCCATGGCCCCAATGCTGATAGTATGAGCAGCAGGTAGTAAGGCAACAGCAAGCAGGATGACCAGGGGCAAGGTCATGATAGGAAGGGCAGCAATATTCAGGGCAATTGTCTTGATAGTAACCCAACAGGTTACAGTGGTTGTTATGCATATGTGCAGATCCTAACTGTTGAGCACACACTCAACAAGTAGTGTGAGACTTATTTTGAAGTAAAGAGATCTCACTATCCTCTTGAGGACTTGTGGACAGGAAGAAACTACACATGGATTGCACAAAACTAACTGAGGAGAGTACAAGTACAGGGCATGTATAAATACCTAGACAGAGCTATATACTATTCAGGGCAAACATGAGATGCCTAGTGTGAATATGGAGGAGATGCATAACCACGAATGAATGTGGCACAGAGGAGTAAGTGTCCAAAGATAGGGGAAGTGTAACCATAACCAAAAGAGGAAGGTGTAAGTTGCGCCATGTTGAGAGGAGGATGTGAGAAAGTCAAGTGGCTCAACTGTGATCAGTAGTAACATGGAAACTGAAAGGTGACTCATCTGGCTGTGGAAATGAAGAGAAAGCCAGGTATGAGTGATCATCCAACCAGAGATTGTCCAATCCCAGAACTTGATAATACTGAGAGGAAAAATTGAGTGCATAATCAAATGGAAGAAAGAGAGAGGAGTCCGTCTGCCACTCTATGTTTGTAACAGTGGTATCAACGAGTGGAAGGGGTGGCTGGGGAGCATACCAAAGGGGATTTGATGGTTTGGGTCACTGAAGAGAGGACTCATTGTCTGCTAGGGAGAAGGATGACCTGGAGATTGGCATGGTTGCAAGCAAGGATGGATTGGTCTAGACAATAGTCATCAGATGGTTGTGGTGGGGATGGAGGAGAGGATGGAGTGATATCAGAGAGATGAGCAACAAGAGGGGGAGGAGAAGATGGAGGGGGAATGACTAATGGGGGAGGAGAATGTGGCATAGTAGCAATAAGAGAGTGGTATCAGTCACAAGCATCCATGGGCATAGAAAGAAAGACTTGTCAAAAGGTGGGGTAAACTAGGCTAGGGTCAAGTCATTCAACAAAAATGTGGAAACTGTGAAGGTGAAGGAGGGTAAGGACTTCTTCAGGAAGATGATTAATCAGGAGATGGAGGGGAAGACCAAAGTCTGTAGGCAAGTCCAAGGGAGCAGATTGAAAGTGGAATGTTTGAGTATGAGAAATGTCAAAGAAAAGGCATACTAATTCCTACAACACCTTGTCCTCCTGGCATAACAGATCATTTTCAAGGGCATGGATTAGGGCAGGATTTGTAAGAATGCCCGCATAGAGTGTGGAAATAGAAGAAGCTGGAAAAAAAGTAGGTTGTACAGGATGTGAGCATAAAGGTAAGGAAATAGAGGCAACAGAGTGCAAGGGAGAGGAGGTAGGTGATTGGGAAGAAGACATAGTAAGCATATTGAAAAAGGGGAAGGGAAGCTATGAGGAAAATGGACAAGTGAAGGAAGGCAAGGGACATCAATTTATCATAGGACATGGGTCTTTTTATAGTTGGAGGGGATGATATGAGCATGATGGAGATTACTTTCAGGTTCCCATATATTTTCAGATGCTGAGTAATCCTTCCATGTGGTCAGGTACCAATAGCAGCTAGGGGAGCCCTTGTGTGCAAGGATGCTATCAACTTTGAATTCTTCCTCACCATCAATGACATCCAGTGGTGGAGTGTGAAAGGAGGGTCCATGTACTTCTGTAGAGCAGTGCAGCAATAGAAGTGTGGCATGGAACACATTGTGAATTTTCCATGAGGGTGGGAGATGGAGGCAGTAGGTGAGTGGAGATAGGACCTGTGAGATCTCAAAGGGACCAAGATGTTTTGGAGCTAACTTCCTAGAGGGGTATAGGATGCGGGGGTTAGTTGCTTTGAGCTAGACCTTATCTCTGACCTTCCAAGGGGAAAACTTCCAGGTGACATGTTGAGTCATTAGTCATTGGGCTGATTCATGGGCTGCAATGGCTTCCTTTCTAGATTCTTCTAGGTGGGAAAGTCAATTCGTGAGGGCAGGGATGAAGGTAGTTCCTAGAGGGGGGTAGGCACAAGGTTTGTATCCAAGCATAAGGGAGAAGGGGGATGCCTTGGTGGATGAGTGTGGGGAGGAGTTGTGTTGAAATTCTGATGTGGTGATGAAGGTAGACCAGGTATGTGGTTGGTTGGTGTAGAATATTCAGAGGTATGTTTTGATCTCCTGATTGACATGTTCTATTTGACTATCAGTCTGAGGATGATAGGCTGTGGAGAGGCAAACATCATAGTGGAGGAGACAAGCAAGTTCTTGGGCAAATGTGGAGGTGAATTGTGGACCATGATCTGAGATAATGGAGTTGTGGAGACCAAATAGTTTAAAGACATTGTTGAAAAAGAGTTGGGCTACTCCAGCTGCATCAATGGTTTTTGGCAGGGTATTAGAATTACCCCCTTTGTAAGGCCATGGTCAACCACAACCAACAAGGAATTGAATCCAGAGGATAAGGGGAGATCAGTGATAAGGTCTATGGAGAGCTAGTGGAAGAGGAGAGTGGTGGAAGAGGAAATCAGAGTGAGAGAAGGCATAGTGGGATGAGTGTTCGCTTTGGACTGTTGATAGAGAGCACAGCCAGCAATGAAGTGTTTGACAAAGGTGGTGAGACCTGGCCACCAGAAGTCTCATTCAAGGAGAGCTTTGGTGCAAAAGAATCCCATATGACCCATGGTGGAGGAGGCATGAAGAGTGTGCAAGAGAGTGAAGTGAGAGGTTGGGGGAATGTACATGCAATGGCAGTAATAAAGGTGGCTGTTGTCAAAGGTCCAGCCAGATAGTGAGGAGTGAGGGAATAGAGGAGACCCACTCTGAAGACTTTGTAGGGTGTGAAGGACAAGAGGATCAGAGGAGGAGGAAGAGTGAATGGAGTGTGCAAGAGAGAGATTGAGAGCTTGGATGACATGGGGATCAGAGAGAATGGGGGTGGAGACATTGTCAAGGGTCATGTCAATAGAGTCCTTGCAAGAGAGAGAGTCAGCAGGGGCCATATGAGATCCAGAAGTAACCTGCCAAATAAGATCAAAGTCCTGGAGAAAGAGAGACCAGCAGGCTTGACAATGAGAGAGTTTACAAGGGTCTTTGAGGTAGGAAAGGTTCTTATGATCAGTGAGGATGGTGACTGGATGAGAAATGCCAAGAAGATATTGATGCCATTCTTGGAGAGCTAGGATGACAGCAAGGAGTTCTCAGTCATAGATGTCATAGTTCTGTTCTACTAGGGAAAAGGTCTTGGAGAAATAGGCACAAGGGTGGAAGTCGCCATTAGAGTCAGTCTGGAGGAGGACTGCACCAGCAGCAAGGAGTGAGGCATCAGTCATGATAGAGAATGCTTTGGAGACATTGGGGAAGGTGAGGACAGGTGAGGAGGAGAACTTTTGTTTCAAGGTGTCAAAAGTGCATTGTTGGAGGGAGGTCCAGTGCCATGGTTCATCTTTGTGGGTGAGGAGAGTGAGGGGGGCAACAAGGTCAGAAAATCCTGGGATAAATTTACAATAGAAGTTGACAAATCCAAGAAATGAGCAAATGCCTTTGACAGAGGTAGGGGGTTCCTAACTGTTGATTGCTTTGAGTTTAGTAGGATCCATCTCAATACATCCTTGGCTGATGATGAGACCAAGGTATTCCATTTGGGAAATGTCAAAGAACATTTGGAAATTTTGAGTGATAGACCATGTTTGTGTAAGTGAAGAAGGACTTGTTTGGTAAGGGAGCGGTGGAGTTTGAGATCATCTTTAGTGTAGATGCCAATATTGTCCATGTAGATCTTCAGCCATCATTCCAAGATCATATCAGTGAAGATGTGATTCATGAAGGCTTGGAAGGTCAGGGGGACATTGTTGAAACTGAAGAACATGACAGTTGGTTCAAAGAGGCTAAGAGGAGTGATGAAGGTGGCTTTCCATTGGTCTTCTTCTCAAAGGTAGATGTTGTTATATCCCCAACAAACATCAAACTTGGTGAAAAGTGTGGAATCCTTCATGTCACCAATAAGTTCAGAGATGAGGGGAAGAGGGTAGGCATTGCAGATGATGTGTGAGTTGAGATACCTGTAATCTTGGCAAGGTCAAAGGGTACCATCCTTCTTTGATACGAAGAAGAATGGGGATGCCTGAGGAGATTTTGATTGGACAATACAATCAGTTCTGAGGTTCTCTTCAATAAAAGTCTGACAAGCTTCATGTTCAGCAGGGTTTAGGGGATAGACTTTGGTGACCTTTGGGACAAAGGATGGTTTTAGTTCAATGGTGTGGTCAAAGGGATGATGAGGGGGTAAGGTACTGAACATCTTTTCAGAGAAGATGTCAGTGAACTCCTTGCACCAAGAGGGGACTTCTTGTTCCTGGGGTTTCTCTTTTTGAGCTAATTCCATAGAGAGGGTGATCTTGCCAAGATGTTCTGGGTAGTGGTCAGTGTTGTCCTTTTTCCAGGGTGGACTCTCACAAAGAGGTACCACAGCATCCTGGAGTGTAAGGGTGTTAGCTGACCAATCAATGAGAGGGTTTTGTTTCTTGAGCCAGGTCATGCCCAGGATGATATGGGGGGATCCAAGAGATGTTATGAGGAAGATTACAGTGTCCGAGATTCCAGGAAAAGTGACATTAGTGGTGATTGTGTACTTAATGGTTCCTTGGTGGTTGGGTGTTCCATCAACATTGTAAGCAGTGAGGGGTTGAGGGTGTTGTTTGATGGCTGAGCAAAGGTGGAGGACAAGGGATGTATCAATGAAATTACTGGTGGTGCTACAATCAATGAGAGTGGTGGTGTTGATGCTTTGAGATCTCACTTGTAGGTGAACTGGGAGGCACATAGTTCATTCATTTGAGAGTCCTACTAATACAGTGGAGATGTCTAGGAAAGGAGATGCTGCTACTAAAAACCTGAAGAGGGGTCTTCCTTGGGGGTGTCATTGAAGTATAGCTTAAGGGTTTGTAAGATCTCACCCTTGTTACAAACGAGGAGTATCAACCTGACGAGTCCCATTTCCTTCCCTTTGATTACGCACTTAACTTCTCTTCTCAGTTTTACCGCATTCCAGGATTGGACAGCCCTTGGCTAGATGACCACTCATACCTGGCTTTCTATTCCACTCCACAGCCAGACGAGTTATCCGTTAATCTCTCTATGATTATTAATCGCAGCCAGGCCACTTAAGTTTCCCACATTCTGTTTTCGGCACGATGCGACTTACACCTTCCATTGTTGGGTAACTGTTACACTTCTTTACTAACCGGATGCTTACTCCTCCGTACCATATTCGTTCACGGTTATGCGTTCCCCCATATTCACACTAGGCATCTCACGCTAACCCTAAACTGTGTACAGCTCTGTCTAGGTATTTATACGCGCCATGTACTTGTACTTTCGCCAGTTAGTTCTGCGCAATTCACGCGTAGTTTCTTGCTGCCCACGAGTCCTGTCTAGAGGATAGTGAGAACCCTCGTTCCTGATAGTCTCGCACCACTAGTTGAGTGTGCGCTCGACAGTTAGATTCAACGCGTTTGCGTAACAACCCTCATCCTTTCCAGAGGAGTGGAGACTGTTGACATAGGTTCCTAGAGTAGTAGGAGTCTTCACTGGGAGATGGATGCTAGGTAGGGTAGTAGTGGTGGTCACAGTCTGGACCTGTTGGGGAGTTCTAAAACAATTGGGGGAAGATGAAGTACTGGGGGAGTTGTTACGATTCCTTTTTCTTTCCTCTTCACACGTCTTACTTTTCCCTTGCACCTTCACCCGATCACCTCGCATATCGCACGGACGCCGTTTCTTTTGAGTCATTGTGCCTTACACACGAGACTTCTCTTCCATTCCATGACCTTCTTCTTTTTCCCATTGACTCATCCGTTATGACTCCCGATCCCCGATTCGTCATCGACACAGCTTGGTCTGTGCACGCTTCTCATATCTATATAAACCTGAGTACTTAGGCCTGTATTCCCTAAGCTAGTCTTACTCAATCTAGCCTTTTTACCCCAGACCCCTCGATCCACCAAGCGAGCCTAGCTCCTTGACTGGCCCCTCGACCCTCGAACCCGCCTAGCGACAGCTGTCCTAGTGCGGCCTTTACCTCGACCTGCTAAGCGACTACCGTCCTTGCGGTTTACCTCGCACCCACTGAACCCATCGACTAGGCTTCGAGTCTACGTTCGACGCTACCCGCGCCAAGCGTAACAAAAGACTAGCTTTCCTCTAGGCCTACCATCGAGTAGCGCCCTCCCCATCACACCAAGATTTCCCAGACCCCCGACACCCCAGACTGGTGGCGTTCCATTGACGAACCCGCCTCAGACTCAGACCCAGACACCGAACCTACTCCCCAGAATTCCAGCACCTCTGACCTCTTCCTCCCCACTCAGGAGGAACGAGACGAAACCCTCGAACTCGCTTACCGCATTGTTAACGAACCACGACCCCCAATCGCCTTCGTCCCCCTTCCCCCAGAATCCCCTGTCACCCCCATCGCATCCAGACCTCCGATACCCCCACCACCAGTTCCCCCCTCATCCTTCCCCAGAATGTCTTCATCGAAACCCACCGAACTTCGCCTGAGTCCTCCTAAGGACTTCAATGGCTCCACCGTCTCTGCCGAGCATTGGCTCAACACAGTCCGCACCTATGTGCTTATCAACCGCGCAATCTACGACACCGACGAGAAGCAAATAGGCTTCGCTCTCTCGTTCATGAAGGAAGGGACAGCCAAGAGCTGGGCCCAAGTCCGCATTAAGAAAGCCCTAGACAATAACTCCTTCGGAACCATGAAGGATTTTATCACAGACTTCAATGCCACGTTCAAAAACAGCAATGCCGAAGCCAAGGCTACCACTTGGCTCACCAATACCCGCGTCCGCTCTGACGACTACCTCCCCAAATACCTTGCGGAGTTTAAAATGAAAGTCGTCGAAGCCAACCTCGACTCTACCACCAATGCCGCCACCATCATCCATTACTTGCGCGCCGGGATTCCCATCTGGCTCTCTGATCGCATGTACAGCCTGGAAAAGATCCCCACCTCCCCCGACGACTGGTACAAGCGCATTGACCAGTTCTTATCACAGAAACGTTTCGCTGCGGCAGTAGCAAAACAGCACTCCACTCGTACCCAGGCCGTCTTTCAGCCTACCACCACCAAGACCACTCCCGCTCGCGATCCAAACGCCATGGAGGTTGACCGCCTCACCAAGCTCACTCCTGAAGAACGAGAACAATTCAGAAAGGAGGGACGATGCTTCCGATGCCGTCAGAAAGGACATATGGCTCGGGAATGTCCAAAGACCAACGACACCCCCGCCCCCCGTACCAACAACCCCTTCCGCGCCAAAAAGGTAGCAGTAGTAGAGAGTTCCGCTTCGGTTGAAGAAGTGGAAGAAGAACACGACGCCACCATCAGGAAGTTGGGGTGTGAAGCATTTTCACAGGATTTTTAGAACGGAGATCCGCCTCGACGTCGGCCCCCTCCACTACGATACATAGTGTACCAAAGACGAAACGAAACTCCCTGTACCTTGCCCTCAAATTCATCGTTTCCCCTCTCACTATGAAAACCGTCGAAACCACCGCCATCCTCGACTCCGGAGCCCAGATCAACTGCATTGACTGGGACTTCGTAAAACGAAATGACATCCCGATTACCCCCCTTGAACACCCCTTCTCTATTCGCAACACCGACATGTCCACCAACACCACCTGCAAGTACGAAGCAGTACTCTACACGCAAATCGGGGGCATTACACAACGCATCGCTTTCTACGTCTTCAATGGAGGACGAGAGAACGCCATCCTCGGCTACCCATGGCTTAAGGCCACTAACCCCACCATCAACTGGAAGGCTGGACGAGTCCTAATCCCTATGAACCAAGACAAGTCTTCTCTTCTCATGAAAGCCCACCGAAACGCTCGCACCATCTTCACCAAGCATACTACTAATTCCCCGTCCTCCCTCCCATCACCAGTAAACCCCCAAAAAGAAACCACTCTTGACGCCACCGAACTATCCGGCTTTCGGAAGTACAACAAGACCGAGGATTCCGATGACTACATTGTCCGAGGACTTGGCCTTTACCACCTCAACCAGGTCCAACGCTACGGATCCCGGATAGCAAACCCCTCGCTTATCGAATACGTTCGAAAGCTGACACTGTCCACAGAATTAGCCATGCAAGCCGAGCTAGCTAAACCAAAGAAGGAACTTCTCCCGGCCTACGCTGAATTCGCTAAGGTTTTCAGCAAAGAAGCCACCGACCACGTTCCCCCCTCTCGCCCCTATGACCACGCTATCAATCTCAAAGACTCATTTATTCCCAAGATTGGGAAACTGTACCCTCTCTCTTCTGCAGAACGACAAGCCGCCGACGACTTCATCGACGAAAACTTGAAGTCCGGCAAGATAAGACCCTCGAAATCCCCCCAAGCGTCCCCCTTCTTCTTTGTTAAGAAGAAAGACGGTGGTCTTCGACCCTGCCAGGACTACCGGTACCTCAATGAGCATACCATCCGGGATGCCTACCCCCTTCCTCTAATCTCCGACCTCATCGACAAACTGAAGGATGCCACCGTCTTCACCAAATTTGATGTTCGTTGGGGCTACAACAACGTCCGCATCAAGGAAGGCGACCAGTGGAAGGCAGCTTTCATCACTCACCGGGGACTCTTCGAGCCCACCGTCATGTTCTTCGGCATGACCAATTCCCCCCCCACATTCCAACGATTCATGAGCGATTCCTTCCGTGACATGATTGCAGAAGGATGGTTAGTCATTTACATGGATGACCTCCTCATATTCTCCGATAACGACAACGACCACACCGCTCGCACCAAACGCGTCCTCCAGCACATGGACGAGCTAGACCTCTACCTCAAGCTGGAGAAATGTTCATTCGATGTCCGAGAAATTGAATATCTCGGCATGATTGTCAAACCAGGATCCCTCGCAATGGATCCCACTAAGATCGCCGGCATCGCAGACTGGCCCACCCCCCAGAAAGTCAAGGACATTCGTTCCTTCCTTGGCTTCGCCAATTTTTACCGCAGATTCATTCCCCACTACTCCAACGTTGCTCGACCCCTCCTCGATCTTACAAAGAAAAACCATCCCTGGTCTTGGACCCCTGCTTGCCAAGAGGCTTTTGAGCACCTCAAGGAAGCATTTACTTCGCAACCCACGCTCAAACTCCCAGACCTCACCGCCCCCTTTGCCATCGCCACCGACGCCTCAAAGCACGCCTCCGGTGGTGTTCTTCTCCAACAAGACATCAATGGTGCGTGGCAGCCTTGCGCCTACCTCTCCCAGACTTTCGGCCCAGCCGAACGAAATTATGACATCTACGACCGTGAGCTCCTCGCTGTCATGAGAGGTCTTGATGCATGGCGCCACTATCTCCTTGGTGCGCCCCACCCCGTCCAGGTCTTCACCGACCATAAAAACTTGACATATTTCCGACAACCACGAAAACTGAACCGTCGCCAAGCCCGCTGGCTCCTTGAGCTTTCGGAATTTGATGTTCAGTTCTCTCACGTCCCTGGTCGCCATCTCTCCGCCCCCGACGCTCTCTCTCGCCGCCCTGATCACATCCCTACTCACGACGATGATAACGAGAATGTCACCCTCCTCCCCTCCACCCTCTTTGTCAATCTGATTGACGCAGAATTGACCACCAAGGTCGCTGCGTCCTCCGCCTCTGACCCCCTCGTCCTTGACGCCCTCCATGCTCTCCCCGGGGAACTCCCCGCCAAATTCCATTCCCACCTCTCCGACTGGCACTACGACGCAGGTGTCCTCACTTACCAGGGCCGCGTCTACATCCCTGCCGACCCCGCTCTCCGTCGCTCCGTGGTTGCCCGCCACCACGATCTTCCCACTGCCGGCCACCCGGGTGTCCTTAAAACCCGCCAACTCGTCGCCTCCGAATTCTGGTGGCCCGGCCTCGCCTCCTTTGTCCGACAATACGTTGCAGGTTGCGCTATCTGCCAGCAACACAAGGCCAACACTCACCCGACACACCCCCCGCTCTCTCCCATTCGCTCTACGGCTACCCGCCCCTTTCAACAGATCTCCTGTGATCTGATCACCGACCTCCCCGTTTCTTCCGGTTTTGATTCCCTTTTGGTTGTGGTCGACCATGGGCTTACAAAGGGGGTAATTCTCTGCTCTACAAAGAAGTCCGTCGATGCATCTGGGATCGCCGCCCTCTTTTTCCACAAAGTCTTCCGACGATTTGGTCTATACGACAAGATCATCTCTGACAGAGGACCACAATTTGCATCTGCCTTCACCAAAGAGCTCGGAAACCTTCTAGGCTACGAACTCGCCCTCTCCACCGCCTACCATCCACAAACTGATGGAGAAACGGAGCGGGTAAACCAAGAAATCAAAACTTACCTCTGTATCTTTTGCAGAGCCAACCCTACGGCCTGGGCAGAACATATCACCCTTGCCAAATTCACCCACAATCACCGCCCCCATTCCGTCACAAATCAATCTCCGTTCTATCTCATGATGGGATATGAGCCCCGTCCATTTCCCACAATCATATCAGACTCCTCTATCCCCGCCGTCGAATCCCGCCTGAAGCTTCTTTCCGCAGCACGAGAAGAAGCCCTCGCCTCCCATGAACTCGCCCGCCAGACGATGAAAGCCAGGAACTGGAAAAGTTTCAAGCCATTCAAAGTAGGCGACAAGGTCTGGCTTGAAGGGCGAAATCTCAAACGATCCCTCCCTAATCCCAAATTCGCCGCAAAACGGGAAGGACCCTTTACCATCACCGCCGTTTTATCTCCCATCACTTATAAACTCTGACTCCCACAGGCGTGGAAAATCCACAACACGTTCCACGCTTCTCTTCTATCTCCTTATCATGAGAACCCTGTCCACGGCCGGAACTACCCTTCTCCGCCACCGGACCTCATAGATAACGAAGAACACTACGAAATCGAGAAGGTTCTTCGGCACAAGGGCGCCCCGTCTCGGAGGCAGTACTTGGTTTGATGGAAGGGATACTCCGCGGAGGAAGACTCGTGGCTTCCAGAAGCGGAGTTTGCCAATGCCAAGGAAATCCTCCAGGACTATAAGAAAGCCCTGCGACGTTCCCATTGAACCCATCCCCTCTTGACCACAACCACCATGGACACCTCCCACATCCCCACTTCTGCGCTCCCATTCGTCATGCATGGCGAACTCGTCTATAACCCGTCCCCCGTCGCCGACGCCCTCCTCGACAGCGCCCTCCTAGACCCTCGCCTCGTCACCACCCTCGACCGAGTCATCGCCCCCAACTCCCCTCTAGACTGCCTTCGCAACGTTTACACCCACCACATGGCCATGCGTAATGCCATCATCGGACTGACAGAATATGTCCCAATGAATCCCGACATTCGTGCGCTTTTTACTTTATTACAACGCTCAGATCTCCGCCTTCATAACTCCCTCCTTGCCGCCCTCACCCAGCTAGGACTGGGCAGTGCGGTCCAATGGATAGATGCTGTCCTTCGGGACTTTGGAAACGACTTCCCCACATTCCCCTCCTTCATCGCAATCGACGACGCCGACCCACCTATGACGTCTGAGGACACCGCTACCAATCAAGAAGATGAACCCCTGTCCGACTCACATCTCAGGTATTGGCAGGCTTGCCTCCACTGTCACCACCTCAGCCACAACAAACTCCATTGCAAGCGGTACACCTGCCCGGGTTGTTCCATCACCGCTCCTGGACATACCCTCGCCAATTGCATGGGACCTCCTCGTGACTCCCTGCCTGATTCGTCCCCCGATTCATCTTCTTGATGGAGTACCCCGTCTCCCCCTCCTCGTCCTCATCCATATCGTCGCCCGTCTCGTCGTTTCGCTTCCAAGTCTACCCAGCATCCTCCGCCACCGCCTTACCCACGCTCCCCTTCTGTCACTACCCCCGACTTGTGGACCCCCACTCACGCCTCTTCATCGCAAGCCTTCTCCCCCGGGCGAGTCCTTGATTCTCACCCCCACGTCGAACAGCTGTCCCCTTCCCCATCTCCCAAACCCCTACCTTCCCACCTTGACCCGATGGATCCTCGCCGTACCATCCTTGAATATTTGGGTTTCACCCCAAATCGAGAAACTTGTCCCCTCGGTTACCCAGACTTCCCAGCCCTCCGCCTCCTTCTCTTTGCCCAAGACGGCCACACCAACGGTCCCCCACTGACCGCCACCTACCATGATCTTGATGGCATTTTCGTCTTCCTCAACTCACACGACACCTGGGAACGTTTTAACCCTCATGGACCATTTTCGTACAACGGCCTGGAGCTCCCCCTCGCCCTCCCAATGATGGAGGATCAAATTCACCAGGAGATGGCATGTTCGGCTGAAACCAGGAGGTTTCTCGGACGGGAGTAGAAAGGGGGTAGTGTTACGATTCCTTTTTCTTTCCTCTTCACACGTCTTACTTTTCCCTTGCACCTTCACCCGATCACCTCGCATATCGCACGGACGCCGTTTCTTTTGAGTCATTGTGCCTTACACACGAGACTTCTCTTCCATTCCATGACCTTCTTCTTTTTCCCATTGACTCATCCGTTATGACTCCCAATCCCCGATTCGTCATCGACACAGCTTGGTCTGTGCACGCTTCTCATATCTATATAAACCCGAGTACTTAGGCCTGTATTCCCTAAGCTAGTCTTACTCAGTCTAGCCTTTTTACCCCGGACCCCTCGATCCACCAAGCGAGCCTAGCTCCTTGACTGGCCCCTCGACCCTCGAACCCGCCTAGCGACAGCTGTCCTAGTATGGCCTTTACCTCGACCCGCTAAGCGACTACCGTCCTTGCGGTTTACCTCGCACCCACTGAACCCATCGACTAGGCTTCGAGTCTACGTTCGACGCTACCCGCGCCAAGCGTAACAGGAGTTGTTGGTAGTGAAGATGCAACATTGCTGTGCATTGTGGCCCTTCTTTTGGCAGTGGAGACAAAGACCTTCTCTGAAGTAGTGACCATGTTCAGCAGAGGTGAGTTTAGAGACACAGATAGCATCCACGTCCATAGCATTAGGGTCAGAGTAGGAGGAGTGAGGGGCAAATGATGAAGGGTGTTTATGACCCTTGCGAAGTGCAGCAATGTGGGCTTTCTGGGCATGGAAATTTTTGGCCCTTTCAATCCAGTCTGCGATGGTGGTGGGAATGGTGGTCATGGAGAGGATCATGATTGCAAGTTGTTGGTCCAGTCCAAGGGAGAACTGGTCAATGAGAGTGTCATCATTGGTGACACCTGCTTTTGCAGCAAGGTTTTGGAACTCAGTGATATATCTTTGAAGTCTGCCATCTGATTCTCTGTCAGGTCATTTGAATGATTTCTGGACAAGCTTGGCAAGGTCTAGGTGTGCTGTGGCTTTGGTGTCAAAGGGGTAGAAGGTGGACTTGAAGTTGGTGACAAATTTGTTAAAGGTTTTCTCAATGGAGATGACCTTGGTGTCACTCATGTGATCTAGCCACATCTCTAAGAAAGAGACTCCTTGTCCCTTACTCATCTTGTTTAGTGTGGTCAAGATCTTGATCTCATCAGTGGAGTAGAGCATGGGGTTGATGGTAAAGTAGCCTTTCATGGCTTTGATCCATCATGTCACAACAGTGGGTTTGCAAGAAAGATCAACAGGGAGAGTGGCTTTAAGCTTGGACATAGTGACTGAGGGTAAGGGCTGTGGGGCTGGAGGTAGTGCTGGGGCTAATGCAGGCTGTAGGGCTGGTGCTAGGGTTGGTGTGGTCTGTGAGACTGGGGGTGGTGCTAGGGCTAGTGTGGATGAAGGAGGTGGTGGTCATGGCTGAGATCATGGGGGTGCAAAGACTGGGGGTGTTATGGGACTAGGGATGCTGGGGTATTGGGAGGCGAAGAGCCTGTGACAATGTCTGGGAGTGGAGGGCTGGGATGGTTCTAGGATACAAGGGGTTGATGGTGGTGTCAACATGATCTCCTCATCTGAGGACTCTGGGACTATGATGTGAGGTATGATGACTGGGGTTGTCCTACTCCTAGATAGGAGGAATGAAGGAGATTCTCAATCTTTTGTTACACAGGGCATATCTCAAGTGACTAGGACTAAGATCTGACAGGCAGGACGCTCATGAAAAGGTACAACTCAGCCTGAGGGGACAAAGGACTACACTGAGCAACAAAACTGTTGCAATATTGGGTAATTTGTAGTGTGGGCAGTGTAACATGTCAGGGCATGGGAATCATGCTTGGCACTAGTGACCTGAAATATAGTAGACACCCTTGGCTATCTATAGCACCTTGGACCATATGATATGGCCAAATATAGCAGGAGATATGGCTATTTTAAGGTGGCCATGTCATTGCAACAGTTTTGTTGCTTACCTAGGAAAGTTTTAGATTGATATGTTCTGATGTAAGCAATAGGTCATGTGATTCATAATAAGTTTACTCAATACAAATACACCACAACACCACTCTTGATCCACTACCACCACCATGAAATCCCTCTCTACTGTACAAATCAATCAAATCATCTCTTTCCTGGATTTAGGCCAATCTACTCATCAAATATCTGATTCTACTGGTGTCCACCACTCTACCATTAGTAGAATTCACTCCAAATACTGTCCTGACCTGGCTAAGTCTTTTGGTGGTCATCCTACACTCATAACACCTGCTGACATACATCATGCTATTCATCTTATTGGGACTGGAAAGGCTGAAAATGCAGTTCAGGTTACCAAAACTCTCCAGGATGTCAAGAACCACATTCTCTCACCCCAGACTGTTTGTCACCACTTAAGGAAAGCAGGCATGAAGGCTGTAGTGAAGAAGAAATGCCCTCACATTATCTCTACTCATAGGAAGGCTAGACTAGACTTTGCAGAGAGTCACCAACACTAGACTATGGAGGACTGGAAGAGAGTTGTATGGTCAGATGAGACCAAGATCAATCATATTGGGTCAGATGGCAAGAGGTGGACATGGAAAAAGGCAGGAGAGGGCCTCAGTGACAGATTGGTACAAGGGACAGTAAAGTTTGGGGGAGGTTCTCTGATGATGTGGGGCTGTATGACATGGGAAGGGGTTGGCATGGCATGCAAGATTGATGGTAGGATGGATACTGACCTTTACATACAGATTTTGGAGGATGAACTCCAACAAACCTTGGAGGATTATGGCAAAACTCCAGATGATGTTATTTTTCAACAAGACAATGACCCCAAGCACACTAGCAAAAGGGCCAAAGAGTGGTTTGCTGAGCATGGGTTTGAGGTCATGGTGTGGCCAGCTCAGTCTCCAGACCTTAATCCCATAGAACATCTATGGTTTCTTCTCAAAAGAAGGCTAGCAGAGTACCTAGAGCCAGCAAAGGGGATAACTGAACTTTGGGAGAGAGTACAGGTAGAGTGGGAGAGGATAGAGGTGGCAGAGTGTCAAAGGTTGATTGAGAGCATGCCTAGAAGGGTTCAGGAGGTCATTAAAGCCAAAGGAGGGTACA
>JBBPLS010000474.1:0-16752 GCA_038089895.1 Boletellus ananas | reverse complement strand
AGACGTACAGGCGCGGCACGATCTCGGAGGCGCTCGGGGGGCGGAGGGGGTATGGGGTCTGTGAGACGGGGGAGGGACACCACGACGGCGCGGGCGGGACGGGGGCAGAGGTGGCGAGGGCCATGGGGGTGTGGCTGGTGGAGAGCGAGAGACGGGTTCTCTGCGGGGCGTTATATAGGGCAGGGGCAGGAGGAGAGGGCGGCTCACCATGGCCAGATCCGTGTCGAGCTGTGGGCGTGCTGATGGAATCAGGACAACATGCAGACCTCCTTTATGCATCCCGGAAAATAATAGCAAAATTATATAAATAAAAATAAAGGCTGGCCACGCGGGGTCGAGGCGAGGCGAGGCGAGGCATTCGATGAAGCGATCCCACCGCGACACGACCGGCCGTCGGGGAGGCGCTGCAGCAACGACATGAACGGGCCTCGACGGGTGCTTGCTAATGTGCGGGTCCGCAGTGTCACCGGCCACCCGACTGCGCCTGCCAAGCGCGGTCCCAACGCCTGGAGCACACCGCCTCGCCCGCTCCACCCCCCCATGACCAGGGCACGGACGCCCCAGAGGCGGTGCGCGGCCGTTCTCGGTCGATAATGCAATTGCTTCCGAATGGCAGTGCTCACAATCTACGCATCGTGCGCAATCTAGTACCGACGCATATAGCCTAGCTCCACCTCCTCATGGCTACTCGTCTCGTCATCTGGGAAAAAAGAACACGGGGGGGCTGTGGCATCCTCGGGCTCGCCGGGCGTCTAGATCAGATCACTACGGGCATCGTCATCAGCTGAGACAGCCTGCCGTCAGCAGAACCACACGTACGCGACGTTCAGAGGCATCTCGTCGATCTGCGTGTTGTAGAACTCTGTCACGGCAGCTCGGTCAGCACCGCGACAACGTCCGACCGTCGCACTCACGCTCGATATCTCTCAGCATCCGAACATCGTCCGTCGTGACGAAATTGATCGCAACACCCTTGCGTCCGAACCGCCCGCCTCGCCCGATGCGGTGAATATAGTTCTCCCGGTTCGTGGGCAGGTCATAGTTGATCACCAGCGACACCTGCTGCACGTCGATGCCACGCGCCAGCAAGTCCGTCGTGATCAGCACACGAGACGATCCAGATCGGAACTCCTTCATCAGCACCTCCCGTTGTTTCTGCTCCATGTCCCCGTGCTGCACACGGACCCATTAGCCAAAATAAAGAGACGGCATTCGCCTCGGCGCTTGCCACCTACCATGGCAGAGACCGTGAATTCCCGCGAGTGCATCTTCTCCGTCAGCCAGTCCACCTTCCGCCTCGTGTTGCAAAAGATGACCGCCTGCGTGATCGTGACCGTCTCGTACAGGTCGCAGAGCGTGTCCAGCTTCCACTCTTCCTTTTCGACCGCGATGTAGAATTGCTTGATACCCTCGAGCGTCAACTCGTCCCGCTTGACGAGGATGCGCACCGGATCGCGCATAAACTTTTTCGTCACCTCGAGCACGTCCGACGGCATCGTCGCGGACAACAGGACGACCTGGGTGTCCTGGGGCAAGAGCTGGAACAGCTCGTAAATCTGGTCCTTGAACCCTCGGGACAACATCTCGTCCGCCTCGTCGAGACAAAAGATCTTGATGTGGTCCGTCCGGAGCGCGCGCCGGTTGATCATGTCGTACACGCGCCCGGGCGTGCCCACGACGACCTGCACGCCGTCCTGCAGCTTCGCCATGTCCTCCCGCACGTTCGTGCCGCCGACGCAGGCGTGGCACTCGATGTTCATGTAGTCGCCCAGTGCGACCACGACCTTTTGGATCTGCTGTGCGAGCTCGCGGGTGGGGGCGAGGATGAGCGCCTGGCAGGCCTTGATGGAAATGTCGAGCTGTTGGAGGATGGAGATGGAGAACGTGGCCGTCTTTCCGGTGCCGGACTGGGCTTGGGCGATGACATCGTGCCCCTTGACCACGGGCACGATCGCACGTTGCTGGATGGCCGACGGACGCTCAAAACTGAAAAAAAGAATGCCCACCTGAGCCGCGAGCCCGGGAACGTCACAGACGGAAACGCAGACTGACCCATAGGCATAGATACCACGGAGGAGCTCGGGTTTCAGATCCATGTTGTCGAAGCTGGTTGCAAGGCGGGATCAGACGGGCGGTATGGGGAGATGCGAGCGGCGCGCGCACGCACTTGTCGACGACCTGGTCCCAGTTGGACTCGATCTCGCCTTCGGGGATCTCTTGCAGTTGTTCCTCGCTGGGTCGAGTGAGCGTGTGTCCGTCGCAGGTGGGATCGCGGACCTACGCAGACATGATGGTACGCTGGCTTGTGAGTGGTTATCCGACTGTCGGCCTTGTCGTCGTCTCGCTCGTGGGCGTGTGCTTGGAAAAGAGGGCGAACCAAAGTCGATCTCCACAATTTTTTTTTTTCTTCCTGCGCCAACCCTCGCGCCTGCCCCGCACCCATTCTCGGAAGCTGCCGTGGATTTTCAGACTCAGCGTGCCGACACTCGGCACGTCGAGGACAGCGACCCCTCGTCCGAGAACGAGCCGCGAGGGCCACTTCCAAAGGGCGCCCGTGTCACTGTACGATGACGCACCGGCCACGCTCCGAATCCCCCGGGCTGATCGTCCGCGTCGACAGTGCCACGGGGGGCGCAAGCAACCTGCGAGAACAACGTCCAGCACAGGATGGTACATGGTGTACTACAGGACCCGTCAGCAGCCCTTGTTCACAGCCCCGCACCACTCGCGATAGGGGGATCCCGGGTTACGCCCAACCTGTATGCGCGTGGAAAACACGGCGAGCCTGGGCGCCACGCGAGACAAGGATCACCGTACGTGCTGCGGGGAGCCGTCTCGCGGTGGTGGACGCCCCGCGACGGATCGGGGCCGTCCGCGTCGATGATGCGCTGATAGCATGCTCTGTCTCCGGGCAGGGATCTGCTCCGACGCTGCGAGATGCCACGCCGCGGACCCGATCTATCGACCCACGGCATTTGTGCGCACAGCTGACGAGCGTGGGTCGTGGCCTTCGATAAGCACGTCTTGGACCTGTGGGGGGAGCCATATTGTGTTGTCGATCGCTCCACAGGGCACAGCCTGGCGACGGCGCTGTCTGTCTCGAGATCTCCCAATCCGGTACGGTTCTGACTTTCTGCGTTTGTTTCGATCCTGCACTCGTCTCCTTTAACTTGTGTTTTCTCGCAGAGATTGTTCTTGGTCGTGTAATCCGGTTCAACTGCAGCTTTGCAGTCTACTTATCCTTGTCACGCCCGCTTCACTTATGTAGACTGCACTTAACTCGTGCACACCCACCATCCATAAGGGTAAGAGTGGGCACGGCTATCGAGCGAGCGCAATCTACGTCGCGTCAGCTCGAGACTAAGCCTCGAGTACATGACAAGGTAATAGTAAGTGTCTCACTTCAGTCGACGTGTGCGGGCAATGGACTGAGGTGACAGTGTTCGACAGGGTCGACTAACTTGAAATACGGGGGCGATCGAGAGCACAGTGTAAAATATGATAAAAGGCGCGCTCGGCGGGCTGGCTCCCAGCACGAGCGCGGGTAGAATCGCAGAAACAAAGTATCAATGAGTATCAATGTAGGCAATGCCGTATGACAATGAAACGAAAAATCTCGGCACCATGCGATCATCCCGCAGTGGGGCTGCGCACACGCCGCGCTTGTTACTTCCAACACCACCATCTCCTAATCATGCAGTCAATCCCACACCTTCACGCCGTACCCCACCCCTGCCGCCCAAAGCGAGGCACCCGGAGCTAGCGTCAATCTCGCCTGGCTGTAGTTCACCTGCTCGGTCTAGCTACCTGTCCTGCAGATATCGACTTCATTAACCGTCACACCGTGGCATCAACGTTTCAGCCTTTGGCCAAAGTGGTGACTGGGGGTCCCTCAAAGCTAAGCTGATCTGGTCTAGATAATCTGGAACTACGGACTACGGCCTGTGACACCGCACATAAAACGCGTGGTGCGGAAACGTGTTTAGTTTTGCCCTTGTCTTCCCAAACTTCACCTCGCATCTTGCTTTCAGGATTTTAATCCTCCGTCGCCCGAACGTCCCACTCGATGCTTGATCCTAGAGACATTAATACATCGACATATATCATTACCCACGTATTCTCACCTCTTCAGCTTCCTGATGGGGATGACCACAGTATCCACAACGATTATTCTCTGGCAAGAGTAGTCACCACTGCTGCGCGTCTCTACAGCGACCACATTGACGAAGCCGATATCGTTCAATGGAATTGCATATCTCGGATGCTCGAAAATATACAGGCTACCCTCCAGTCTGAAAGCTTGAGTGAGCTCCGAAATATCGTCCAGTTGAGCAACATGGATGTGGGAGGTGAGCGATTAAGCCTTCGAGTCCAAACATTGCTCTAGAAACGGACAACGTACAGATGTCCTCGCACTGCCGATCCGAGCCCAGAACGCGGGGATCATCTTCAGAAAGCAGAAGGATGTCGTCATATTCGAGTCGTTCGAGCTGTCCCCGACGGCCAAGGACGTGATGGCTGCGCAAGGAAAGCTCATTTGCTCGTATCCTGGACCTGCGATCGAGATTCCCTGCAGCGTGTTTGACGACGAATACTTTCTCCCCGAGCTCGAGAATTTCCTCGTTCGCATGAACAAGGATGACCTTGATGCCACTCCACAGTCCACTGCTTTCAAAGACACTGTCCATCCACGCTACATCACAGAGTTGCTCACTGGCATCTTGAGGAGCGTTGGTCGCCCCGCTGATGTTGCGCGCATCAGCAAGCGAGTGGGCGATGATGTCGTATGTAACAATCCAAAATTACTGCCATGGCGGCGGTCGCCGCTCTGGCTTCTCATCAGAGTTGCCCTTCAGACGACGCTCGCTCGGTCTCATCTCGGGAATCATACCTACAAGGAATTCATGTTGTTCTTTATATGTGTCCTTGTGGAGGAAAAAACTTGTACGCACCTTTCCAACGACATCCTTCACTCCATGTTAGCAAAAATTGGCCGACGCTTGTGGAAGCTGGGGTCCTCCGCGCCAGAGTGGCTCTCGGGCACTGTTTTGGAGACATGCACTCGCCTCCGACGCATTATTGAAGACCGGTGGAAACAGGTGCAAGCTACTCAGCGTGCATACCCAGTCAGGATCCCCTCTAAGCTTGATCTCGAGCGAGACACACAGCTGTCGCTTTTAAACAGCGGAGAATACCTCAGAAATTCTCTCGTTAACCACAGGACCAGTCTTCCTCATATTATTTTCAACCCTGGACATCCTCCCCGAGGCTGCCTCGATGACTTTCTATCTTCTAGCGGGACGTTTTTTGAGGAAGCATATCGTGTCGAACCCTATGTGGCCCTGTATGACGTCGAGTGTGCGGTTGAGCAAGGCATTGATGCCTGGATTAGTCAGGTCACAAACAGAAACGAAAGTTGCATGCACCTGGAGGCTTTGATGCACAAATACGCCTCGGGTGCGTTGAAGACGTACGGAGACAATCCAGAACTTCTTTCGGTCATGCTGTTAACCATGATCGAGCTCTGGGTTGCACTTGACAAGATAGTTGTAGAGGAGATTCCTATGCTTGCGGACTACTCTCCCGAGGTTCCAACGAGTTTTCTGGAGAGTCTGTTGCTTTGCAAGTCTGTCGGCTTCAATCGTCTTTATCGTGCACACAAATACCTCTCTCATCGTCACTCCCAGTCACGGGATCAGCAATCGGTATTTCGATCTACAACCACCAAAAAAAGTTTTGCCATCCGCTTTTTCAGAAGGTCTGCTCATCTCCGGAGACTCAAGGCTCAAATCGAAGAAGCCGCACGACGCGAAGTTCGTGAGAAGGTTGTTGAACTCGAGAGGATGAATTATAATCTCGCTGGTTCGTGGATACGCGTTCATGAGTGGCCGTTGCCTGCAGACCAGCTCGGGGCTAAGCTGACTGTGTTCGAATTGGATTGTCCGGTCGTCTTCGACGTGTGGCGCACCCCTACCTTCCATCTCTTGGTCGATCTCTTTTTACCACCCGCCCGCCAGAGCGGCACGGAGACAATTTTCCAGCTCAAGGATTATCCCGCCCTCCAACCTTACCTCAACAAGCATCCGAGATCGCGGGTATCTCTGGGTTCCTACGCAAGACCGCCCAAGCCGTACTTCCAGAGTGTTCCCGCCAGCGAGAAACAGGTTTGTCTCAATCAATGGTCACCAGGATTTTTCATTCTCGATGTAGGTACTGGTCTACCTGTCTCTGAGGCGCTGGCTCGCGGTGATAGCAAGGTCCTTTGCACGTACAAGCTTCCAAGCGGACCGTACCACAGTTTACAAAAATATGTTGATTCTACCTCCCATACATCGAATGAAGTCGTTGCGAACCAAGTCGACTGTCACAAAGACCTTTCTGCCCACGAATACATGGCATTCGGACACCTGCGAAGTGGAGACTTGCTCCAATGGCTCAACATCTTGCGGGAGCTTCGGTCCCGATCACTAAGCTTCCACCGTCCTGAAGTCCATATGCTATTGACTCAGGCAGTTACTCAGGTTGGGCCGTTTGGCGATACGGGCTTGACATGGCATGAAGAGATACAGCAACCCACCTTTTGCTATGCACTTCTAGGAGAGCTTCGGAGCCTCGTTCGGGACGCCGAGGCAAACTGGAAGGCAGCAGTTACGATGGATACTATCTCACTTTTACTTCGTCGACTACTTGTGTCCAGCCCTGATGAAGCTATTTCGCTGGAAGTACTCTGCCTCCTGCGCATTGTACGTGGGAAGGTGTTCTCTTGGATGCATGAGCTATTGGGCCAGCTCGGGGGAACACCAGGAGGCAATGGTTTTCGTGACACTTTGCGGGACATTGCTGCCATTTGTCGAAGCACGTACGATGTGGATCCTGCTGTGATACCTGATGTCCTTCACTCAGCAGAAGACCTCGGGGTTCTGCTTTCTTCTGCCATGATAATCCATGAGCACATGGCTACTTCCACTCGCCTCCCTGCATATTCGCGATTGCTCCTTGCCCGAGATCGCCGTCTCTCCCTGGTTCTCGAGAGTTTTGTAAGAAGAACTATTCAGGTTGACACCAGCGATGAAGGCCTTAATAGTGCGGTTCGCAGGGTGTGGAGTGAGTATCGCCCGGGTTCGAAGTGGAGTCCATTGCAAGGTTCGAACTCGCGCTGGTTTGTGTGCACAACTTCGCCATCGCCAGGCCAGCGCTCGCAAGTGGTACATTTGAATATACTCGATGGCTCGCTTTTGGTCAATGAGAAGTCGCTTGGAACGTGGCTTCCAAGCAGATATGGGCGTGATCCATTATACAAGCTAATATTACGTCTTGCTATGTTCGATATGACATAGATGACTGACTAGTTGTGCAGGAAATACTCAAGGTTCTTCCGGGAGATGTCCCTGGGATGGACTACACAACCAGAGATTTGATCTCTAACCATCAGGTGAGCGCCCTTTCTGGGGTTGACTGCATGGAACAGGGACTCAGATGGCACTCCCAGGTATCATTTTCCTTCACAAAAAATGATGCATATCTGGTGATTCAAGCAAGACAAGATCGGCCGGATACTGGAGATTCAGAAACTATCGAGCTCATACCGCATAAGAAACTGGAGGGAGACTTGCCGGCTGTATTGATCGAAGGTCATGCTCATTGGTCAAACCTTTCCACATCTGTGATGGAAATCCGGCCAGTCAACAATTGTTGGGAGGCTTCGCCAGAGAACTGGAAGGTGGATTGTACTCCCGATCGTTATCGGATGTGGAAAGGCTGCGAGTGCATGGTGGATGTCCGAAGCTAATCATGGCACATGATCTCGGGTCCTTTAAGGCCACTCAGTGAACCCCATGATCTCATTGTCAGCGTGTCTCCGGTCAACCCAAGCCAACCTACGACACAGTCACAACTATCAGTTGTCTTGCCGCGCTATGATCTATCCTTCTACGTTGATGAGGATGGTGATCTCCAGTCCCGCAGTATCCGAGGTATGGTCTATGACGAGAATCAAACCATTGGTACTCTATTTGGGCTGGTCAATAGGTTGGTGCTTCGGCCAAAGGCTAGAGAATTCAATGTTGTCGAACTCATCCCCCGATGTGTCATCATCCCTGATGGTGATGTCTCGCTCCGAATGGATGGCTATTACACCCTTGTCAAGATCACTACCCCGCTTTCTAGCTTGAGGCGGATCACATACCACACCTACAGAATCAATACCGAGCTCGGCTGTCTCACGGGAAATTCTACATTGACAAGCAAGCTGTATTGTGCTTACCTGCATGCCCTCACCAGCGGGTGTAGCGCGGATCCACTCACCGGAAGATCTGGTACAGAGGAAGCATTGTCTGTCCTCTGGTCAGCTAGTTGCATCTCAACTATGGGATTTTATTCTCGCGATGCCGAGCTTCTGAGCTTAATCGCATCGATATGTCCCCTGCGAACGTGGTGTCCTAGGCAACTCGTGCGAATCGCACAGGGGGTGGAGTGGCGTAACATTCCAGTAAATTCACAGCATCCCAAGCTGTACATTTTTTCGAAAGAAATCAAGGAACGCTACGAAATGATGCAGCTCTTCAACGACAGTAAACATAGCCACAGCTTCTTAGCGTTTCTGCTGCAAGATGATCATCTCGTCCTGCGCAGTGAACGACATGCTGCGTATCTATCTCCATCCGGATTTTCTGGGAAGCCTTCGGAGGCAACTTACTCCGATGTCTACTATCCTGCCGAGGGCCTAGTGGAGCTCGGCTCGGGAGAGCACCGTGCTTATGCTACTGCGACTTACGTTTGCCGCCGGACTGCAACAGGCGCGAAGGATATATGCAAGATGGTGTTGTCACAGCGGGTGGTATTCGGGAACGTCGGTTTCTCTCTCCAGTATGCCAGGTCGTGGTTGGCTCCTGGTTTCCCATCAATATGGCTCAAGGTATACAATCTCCTGCGAGCAAGCGACGAGAAAAAATGGTTTCAGTTGCTTTTGCACTACCCGCCATGGCTTATGCCTCGCCGAACCTTAACGACATGGTTCCTGTGCTTGTAGTCATCGCTTCGCGCCCAAAGTTCCAGCTCGAGAATCCATCCCATTATGGCTCGTATGATATCTCAGTGGGATATGATCCCCCTGCAAACGAATTGCGCCAATACGTTCTCGATTGTGCCTACCCCCTCGAACGCAGCCCGGAAAATTTGGAGCCCGCGCAGCATGGTGAGGATGTCGATCGATTAGAAAACCGTCGACATTGAATGTATACTAGAAGGCGGGGCTTGGATGCCATTGCAACAGCGCGAGAGTTACTCGATGCTTGGCCATGCGAAACCTTCCCGGTGTGCTCGCTCAACCCTGATCTGTACGATATAAAGGCTCTATCATCCCTAGTTCAGCATCATTTCTCTAGGTATTTCCCCAACGCCAAGCTCAAAAAGCATTTGACCCGTGTTCAGTCGATTCTAAGCAATCTACACCTTTTGGCCTCCCCAACCCCTGATATTGAGTCCCCGTACTCATACTGCCCCTCGCGAAGCATCCCTTCTTCTAGTGTCCCGTGGCTGCTCACGACAGATCACCTGTTCGCCGCGCCCGTACCACCGCTACTATCACATGACAGATTTTTCCGGTCTGGTGCAGAAGCTGGAGGTACCCGCACCTCGACCGCTTGGGGTCATTTTACCACTGGCGCATTGCAAAGATTGGCCATTACGATTGGGGCTAATGTGGCAAACCCGTTTCAGAACCGATATATCTCGACCCTCCTCACTAGTGCAGAATCCCTCGCAAATGAGGTATCCTTTGTACGTCACGAAGCAGCGAAGCCACCCACCATAGAGGCACTCGTGGAACACTACGCTCAGTGCAGAGTCCACTATATTGAAGCTCTTCGCCTTCCCCAACGGCATCTGGGTGCGAGAAGCCGGAGCGAGCAAGCAGTCGAGCAATCCGGTCAATGGCCGCGCATCACCGCGCACACACTTTTCCACTGTCTCGCGACCAACTCCTCAGTCGCACTCCCGGAAGATTGGAAACAGTGTATTATAAAGTTCACTTTACTTGCACTTGAGTTGCAGCGTGCTCGAAGGTTGCTTTTACTACACTCAGACAATCTTCACGAGGAGTTCTGGAAGGAACTTCGGAACGAGGGATGCGATGGTTGGGATGCCGAAGCATACCCAGACTGGCTATTAATTTAGGTGTATTCTTGCCGTGAATGTATGACCATTCACATCGCTTACATGCGTACATTAGCTGCAGGGGAACTTCTTGATTCGCCGTGTTCAGGCCGAGGTTGCCAGTGAAATGATATCACCACGCTCGGGCGTTAACACAGCCATGCAACTCAATATGGGGGAGGGAAAGACATCCGTAATTATCCCTATCGTCGCTGTTGTCCTTGGGAACGGTGATCAGCTCATTCGCGTCATTATTCCGAAGCCGTTGACAGCGCAGACGCTTCACATTCTCGCAGATCGTCTCGGTGGACTCACCAATAGACGAGTTTATTACCTCCCATTCTCTCGTTCTCTCAAGGTCGGTCACAAGCAAATGACCTCCCTTCGTCAACTTATATTCGAATGTACGAGGAAGCGCGGGATTTTGGTTCTACAGCCGGACCACGTCTTGTCACTCAAGCTAGCGAGTGTGGAGGAACAGCTGTCTCAGGCAGAAGATGATCAACTGGCATGTTTGTTCTTAGAACTTCAAAGATGGCTCCAGTCTCATTCGCGGGATGTCTTGGATGAAGTCGACGAAATCCTCGATGTTCGTTCTCAATTGACATTTACCATCGGCCGTCAGCGACGTGTAGAAGGCTGCCCTGAGCGATGGGTCACCACTCAACAAGTTCTCGGCCTCGTCAACAAGCATGCACCCTCCCTTCGGGAGCTATTCCCCTCAGGAGTAGAATATCAACTTGGATTGCCCGGATCATTTTCCTATCTTCGCATTATGCAAGAAGATGCCGGCCAAAGTATAGTTTCGTGGATAGTTCAAGACATTATGGATGGTGTTCTTCCAGAATTCAACTTTGGACAGCTCCGTGCAGGGCTCGCTGCTTCATATCATGTAGAGAAATCACACCAGAGGCAGTCCAATTGGTAAAGGAAGATTTCAAACGAGTCCCTCTATGGGGCAGTCTGTTGCTGCTTCGTGGTCTGCTGGCCAACGGAATTCTTTTTTATATTTTCAGTGAGCGCCGGTGGCGGGTGGACTACGGCCTTTGCCCAGCGCGTACTGTGCTTGCGGTACCATATCGAGCTAAGGACGTCCCAGCATCACGAGCCGACTTTGGACATCCGGACATCGCCATCATCCTTACCTGCCTCTCTTACTACTACGGGGGCTTAAACGAAGAACAGCTGAAACGTTGTTTTGATATTTTATTCAAGCAGCAGGACCCGTCCTTGGATTATAGCTTCTGGGTCCGTGACTGCTCTGCTGTTCCAGCGTCTCTACGTACGTTGACCGGTGTCAATGTCGAGTCAGTGGAGCAGTGGAACAAGTTTGTATTTCCCCTCTTTTCCCGGAATCGGGCAACGGTGGATTACTACCTAGCGATGGTGGTGTTTCCGAATGGAGCCAAGGAGTTTCCATTGAAGCTGGCCAGTTCGGGTTGGGATTTAGCGGAGAAGAAAGAACATTTAGCGACAGGTAAGTTAAGCTAGGATCGTCCGATTGTCTGGAAGTTCGCTGACTCGGTTATACCTTAGGATTTTCTGGCACTAACGACGGTCAGTACCTATTATCGCTGCACATCACTCAGCGCGACCCCGATCATCAAATGCAAAGGTTCTGTCGTACATTCTACAACCGGAGAACAAACACTATATGTGCATGACCCACGAGACCGGCGAGCGACTGACTACACACGACTTCCTGAAAGTCTTGGTCGCCCAGGAGCCTGAAATCCGGGTTCTATTGGATGTAGGCGCCCAAATGCTGGATCTTAAGAACAGCGAGTTGGCTAAAGCGTGGCTTGACATCGTTCCAAATGTCTCTGCTGCCATATATTTCAATGAGGACGACGAATTGACGGTACGAACACGAGGCGGCAACTCACAGCCCCTGCAATCGTCACTGTTTGAACAGCAGTTAGACCGATGCGTCATATACCTCGATGATGCTCATACGCGTGGCACCAATGTCAGATTTCCAAGTGGATTCCGTGCCGCCGTCACGCTGGGCCCGAAGGTCACCAAGGATCGTTTGGTTCAAGGTATGCATAGCATGTGCAATCATGTTCATACTCACTAATTATTACATTTCCTTCTCATAGGCTGCATGCGGATGCGGATGCTCGGTTCTGGTCACTCCATTATGTTTTTTGCACCTCCTGGGGTCGACCGGCGTATTCGATCGGTGACTGGCAAGAATAACGACCTCATCGACCCTATCGACATCCTACACTGGGCTATACGAGAGACGTGGGAGTATATTCAACGGTGGCGCCTTACTGGGCACAAGGGATGGACCACACCTCTCGATATTCCGCTTGGGCCAGTTTTTGCAGTGACCAACTGGCCTCGAAGGAACTAGCAGACAAGTGGCTTCAGCCGGAAACCAAGACACTGGAAGATCTTTATGTTCCCCGTAACACTTCGGATTCTGGCAACCTGAGTCACCTGACCAATCCGGATATTCTTCAACGCTGTGTTCAACTTGGTGTTCTGTCGGTATACTCCGCAGGCATGGACGAGGAACAAGAGCGAGAAGTGGTTTACGAGGTCACAGTTGAACACGAGCGACAAGTGAAGTGGCCCTTCAGGGTATCACCAGCCAATCATTCAACCCACCAAGGTGTTGTTCACTTTGTAAAGACCGGTGCTCTCCCGACACGGACGATCTTCTTCAAGACACCCAACAGAGCCTTCAAGCCAGTTTTCGATACTCTCGATGGGACCTCTGCAGCTACCAACGAGCCGTACATTTGGAGCCAATCTGTGCTGACGACCACAGACTTTGAGAAAACCATTGAAGCATCGGGAGAGATAGGAGACTATCTACGCCCCGTCCACTGGGTCGTCTCCGCAAACACCCGTTCAAACGAGTTGCTTGTTATTTTAAGTCCCTATGAGGTCAATTGTTTGCTACCGTGTATCAGGTCGAGCAAGAAGGTCCACCTCCACCTGTATGCACCACGCATCACCAAGTCGATGAAATCGTGCGATGATCTTGCATTGTACAACATCCCTGCTGTCCCCAATGGATGGGCTCCCCCAGCTTCTTTTATGGATCAGCTGAACGTGTTTGCTGGGCAATTATACCTGAAGGATTACGAGACGTACACTCGGTTGTGTCGTTTCCTTTGTGTGTACGCTGGAGGTACACAAGGGGAAGATGGCATCGAGGTGGAGCCTGACGGGTTTATCCTACCAAAAAAATCGACAAAGGCACCCAAATATTCAGTATGCCCACACGTTTGCGAGTACGCCCAATACCGCACTCAGGGCGTTGATGGATCTCCGTAGTAAAGGTGTTGACTTTACGTCGACGCACATGGGGAGAATACTTTCTGGAAGGCTACTTTCGAATGGTGATTTCGATGCTTCGTGAGGCAATGTGAGTCCTTTATTTCAGCATTTCCAGCTGACACGTTACTTCTTCCTCAGAGTTCAATTTCGGCAGTGATAAAATAAGAGCTGGATAAGTCAGACAAGGTTTGTGTATTGTATGATAGGATAGTTGCATGAGAGAGGTTTTGAATCCCGAGACACGAGTAACGCGCCACCCAGACCGTCAGCGAAGCAGTCAGGAAGAGAAGCACTAAGCATGGCACGTACAACATCGGAGTAGGCAGCTTTGTAACGAAAACCCATCGACGTCCTCAGGGAGTTGAGGATGGAGGCATGTGCGCTACCGAGCCTGCGGGTTCTTCTTGGCTTATGCGCCCACGGAGTTGGCACCCTCCAGTCCCTTGTTCTTGGATATCAGTCGAGCCGCTTCGCTGGTATATAGATGCTCGAGTCGCCCGAGGCCATCCATGGCAGACAGTTTTGGTCTGGAACAAAACTTGCCCGCCCGAGTGACACCTGGGGCAGATAGACTGGAGAGAAACTCCATTTGTCAGGGGGTCGTGGTTGGGCAAGAATGGAGGAAGACACACGGATGGAGGCGTCGTCAGACCGGGTCGTAGCAGATACCGACGAAGCACGCAGAGTCTCAAGAGTTAGTGTACCGTCCGAGCGGGATGACAACGCACACTCGGGGGAGACATGCTCCCAATCACCGCCCAGCGGCGCCCACGCTTGACGACCCAACAGCACCCCCCTGCTAGAACCCACCGGGTCCGACACCACACTCCTGCATATCTCATCATCACGTTCGCGTTCTGCACTTTCTCCTCTTTAAGGTGAGATTGTCCCTTTGTCCCTACGACCTGCATAAATCCTAGCCATGGAACACGATCGGGTTTGGAATTCAGAAAACATCCCAGCGGGCATCCCGACCCACGACAACATCGTTGCCTCGTGCGCTAGAGCCAGTTTTAACCGGAATGGTGTCTACATCAAGCCTCGATTTTGGGTCAAGTATGGCAACGACTCTGTCATCCGAGGCGAAGGCCGCACGCAGGCTCATGTAGCAAGGATCGTGAACGACAACACTGAGAATGTCGTCCGCGTTCGCGAAGTTCACCTTGGCTTCTCGCGGGGGTGGTGTGGGTATATTGTCATGGACTTCGTTGAGGGTGCCACCCCTGCCCTACGCAAGCTAAAGGGACGCTACAAAAAGAAAGACGTCAAAGCTGTTGCTGCCGTCATTCAGCAACTCACCAACATTACAATGCCTGCGGGTACCAGCCCCGTCGGTAGTGGTCTCGTCTGCCACGATTTCTTCGTCGAATGCTTATCAACGATCCCGTACACCACGGTCGGGGATCTCGAGGCACAGATAAGCAAAGTATGCTTTCCGCTTGCTTCGAGTACCTTGCATTGACACTCCCGTGCTCTGGTGGCAAATAAGGTGCTTCACCGTTTAGGGAATGGTCTTCGTGTCGATTTCCAAACCGAGACCACAGGCGGCCTGGTCGTCTGTCTATCCGACCCTAGCGATTCTAATTTTTATGATCGATGACGAGGGAAAACTATGGGCCATCGACTTTGGTCGCACGTGCTTCCTACCGCCCTCCTTTGTGTCCCACTCGTTGATGTCCTCATCAGACGTCTTTGTGCGGCATGTAGCACATCGAGCAAACTATCTGCCATCTGCCAACCTCAGAGCGATGACTGCAGCTGCGGGTCAGCTGGTCATTTCCAACGACAACGCCTTGGGTAAGTAACCGTGATCAACCCGGTCTCACTGCACGGCATTACTCACCCATCGCATTGGTACTGCTGCCGCACGGCGTCCGTCTGGCTCTACCAAGCCAAGGAATCCGAAGGTGTAAAGTCCTGTACCCTGTTTTAAACAACGCGCTCAATCCTACGCAACGGCACTCCGCGCACAACAACAACACGTTCTTCATTCCTGCGATTGTTTTGATTTGTTGGATCAAATCAGAAGCTCAATGCCTATAACCAGCGGCCTTCTCGGCCTCTCAGAAGAGTTAATCTGAGATTTCGATCCCCTCGCTCTCTACCTGCTCTTGCGCCGTCGACACTGTCAGACGATCGCCAAGCCATGAACGCGATTGCTCGACCCTACCGTCAATACAACGCGTCGCTAAAAGAATGTTAGTTCGCAAGCCTTTCGGTCCCATGTATTTTGTGTTGTAGAAAATTGAAACCTCTTTAGGACGTCTATTCGAACTTGGGAGGAAACCAACGCGGGGCTGCCGTCGATAGACGCACTGGAAAATTTGTCGGGTTCCTTCTCATCCTTGTGCTGGAAGGTAAGGAGCGTGTTAGCATTCGTGTTTGATCTTGGCATGTGGTATATGTCATAGGCCACCACCAAAGATTGGCGTACTTACTGCACACAATGTTGGCATCCAGCGAACTGGAGCAATCATATACCTTGGATATATCATAGAGAAGGCGAAGAGACGATCTGCAGGTGATGTACATACTACATACTGGCAGGCATGTGCACACTGGCAGGAGTGAGGACGTGGGGAGGGCCCAACACACTGAGGGCGAGAACTGCGCGGGTAGGACCGGGCACCGAGCGAGCCCCGAGTGAGATGGAACAGACAGACAACAACCTGATGGATAGACCGAGGAGAAACGATGTCACAGACTCCTGGTTGTTAGCCTAGCAGCCATGTGGTGAGCGTAGATGGGAGTCAGACCCGTGAGAGGAAGAACGTCCTCACCGGTGTGGCTGTGTCACTCTGCATCCAGACAACCAACGCACGATGGATTTAGTCCAGAAATTGAACTGGCAAGTTTTGTCGTGACTAAAACACGTCCGATGCTCGGCTGCTAACGTGCGCGCATTCGATTTGAGCAGAACCTGAACGAGACCCACCTAATATCGCAGCGGATGATGCATTGCTGAGGCATTTTGAGAAGGTATTCATGTCTTTGGTTTTGATTCAAAGATCCCGTATCAACTTTTTCCAACCGGATAACTGGAATTATACATCGACACCCTCTCGCGCCACCGTACGTGGCCGGGTGACTGTAGTTCTGAGCAATCCGCCACTCATTATTGTAGGCCCGTCTCGTCGAGACAAACCCATTGCCGAAGGATCACCCGGTCTGCCTCATATACACTAGGTACAATAAATAGTTTTATTGCTGACAAAATCATAATAAAACAATCGCAAAAAATATTATTATTATAGCAATATTCTAACAGAAAAATGAAGTCACAATTATATTAGACATTTTATG